>JABVXV010000650.1:0-18047 GCA_013365325.1 Dipetalonema caudispina | reverse complement strand
ATAATAATAATAATAATAATAATAATAATAATAATAATAATAATAATAATAATAATAATAATAATAATAATAATAATAATAATAATAATAATAATAATAATAATAATAAATAATAATAATAGTGATAATAATAATTAACAATAATAATATTAAGGCAGAGTAAGTTTTTCCTTTTAAATATGTTTAAAATGAGTTATGCTTGAAATAAAATATTTGTATATTTGAAATTTATTCCCGGTAATCAATAATACTTACAAACTATTGAAATGATTGTAGTTTGCCTGCAAGAAATCCGTCGACAGCAGTTCATCTACCCGGTGATTCAACGATTACTACCGAAACAACTATTACTACTACTACTGCGATTAAAAAAGTTGCAAGTGGTTCAAAATTTACTGAAGACACCACCGCGGTAAGTTAATTTTATTTGAATTTAACGCTTGTTTTATTTTTTCTCTTATTTCTCTTAACTTCGATTTTCAAATATTTCAACTTCTTCTTAATCTATGGCAATTATTTGATTAATTATGGAGAAGTGGGTAAATCATTCGTAATAAAATATTGTGCGCAGTGATGGTTAATTGCTGATAGTTTGGAAATTTCAATTTTAGCTAAATTCAATAAACTGCACAATGGACAACCGAAACAATGTTTTTTTTCGAAGAGAACGAACGGGAGAGAGATTTGCATTTTCTCCCACCTATAATTTTGCTAAATTGGAGGAAAAATGCTTTTTTCTTTCTTTTCACACCATTTCGTAAAACAATTTCAAAATTTTTCACTCGATTAATTGATTACTTAAAAACTAGATTATTTGGTTTATTCTTTCTTAAATAATGTCATAATTTTAGTTAAAAGAGTAAGAAAAATTACCAAGTTTCCCCTTTTTCGAAGTGGTAAAGTTGAATAAATACTTAAGTAAAAATTAAATATCAGCAATTCAACGAAGCAAATAAAAAATTTTCTACTCTCTTAGCGATTATTTAAATAGTAGAAATCAATGAAGTACAGAAAACAAAGACTTTTTTATTTGATAAAAAAAACCCAACTTATACGGTTCTGATCAATTTGTCAAACACTTACCAGGTTTCCGGTTTTTTGAACCGTTCGATTTTTTTTCCGTCATTTTCTGTATTATTTAAATTGTGTCTTTGCTTCAAATTTTGCAGTGATATATCTCATTTTTTTTCTGCACTACATTTCATGACAAGTTTATTCTTGTTTTTTTTTTTTTTTTTTTTTTTTTTTTTTTTTTTTTTGAGATACCTAATTGGATCACGGTTTCAAGAACCTGTCTATCACGACCGTTGTGAGCCAAAATTTTAGGTTGTAGGTTAAGATGTGATATTTCTGAAATAGAATAAAAAGGGACAAATTGGAAGGTAATAAAACATAAGAGAAACAAATCTAAACTGATGATAATGTATGATGCAGGAGAAGGAAGAGTGAAGAAACAGAGGAAGAAGCAACAGATATTTCGAACTGAGATTTTCCTAACCAATGTTTTCTTTTCATGATTATTTCTCTTTCATATGATTCTAAGATGATGATGATAAAACGTTAAAAAAAGCTATGGTTAAATTTTTTTATTAATTTCGCTTCCCAAACTGCAAAATTTCGGTTAGACTTTGCGATGCAAAGGCAGAATTGTAAACAATAATGAACATTCGCTCCATTAAACATCACTTTCAGAATTCTCTAATCAATATTACAGAAAAAAGAAGGCAAAAATTAATTGTGGATAAAGTTGAAGAGAGAAAGTGAATCATCCTAAGATAAAAATAAACTAGCATAAGTATGCTTAACGAATAACAAATATCCGGTTAGTCCGGATAAAATGATTGCTAACTGTTTGCACTGTTAACAATTAAATTAACTGTTTCTATTTATCTATTCATCGAAATAGTTTTTAACTTTTTTTCCATCTGTTTACATCTTTCTCCTTCTTTCTCTTCTTTCTTCCTTCTTTCTTCTTCCTTCTTTTTCTTTCTTTTGCTCAAACATTAAAAAGAAGAAGGAGAAGAAGGAAAAAAGAGTACAGCTGTACTTTGAAATATGAAAAGTTTACCATCTCTCAACAATTTTTTGAATTATTCGCCACCCGAAGAAATTTCGAAACAAACTTCCATTCTTCATTGCTGTTTGTTTTACTGCTTCCTACTGCTCAAGCGTAATAAATTTCCGGTATTTTACCGAATTAAATTAAAAACGTAAGTGAGTTGACAATCGAATTGGATCGAAAAGTGTACGTAAGTAGCAGCAACGTCGAAGTAACGGATGATGATCAAATATTCGTTGTTTAAATATTCCATTGAGGTACAAAACGTTTTCTTTCATGATATTTTTGATTAACTTATTATGGATTATTTCAATTTATATTGTCAGTAATAGTCACACTATATAGGATTACTGAATTACTGAAATTAAAAAACTGTGGGTAGATTAAAAATTTAATTTGAATTCATTCCTTAATATACTCAAATAGTTTCATTGTAATGAAAAAATGTGTTAAACATCGAATTTAATTATCTTTCAACTTCAATGAATAGTCGTGAAAGTAATTATTATTGTTGGAAAGATTTTATTTGTTATTTAAACGTCGTTGATAATTATTTAGGTTTCACTTCGATTAATTACAGTTATTTACATTTAATTCGATTAGATTTGGACAATTATTTCACTATTAGGTTTCACAGACCACTTTTGTTCGTGTTTTCAAGCTTCAGTAAAATTCTTATGGAATTATCAAATTATCTGAGGAAGTGTTACATTTATATTATTTTGAAAATAAATAACGAAAAATCTTTTTACTTCAAACATTTCAAAAAAACATCAAGCAATTTACGTAATTTTTATGTTTGAAGTAATTATACTTTTTATTTATTACACATTCTAAAATGAACATTATAAATTTGAAATTTTGAAAATATTTTATTATTTCAAACAAAATTGCAGCCAGATATTATAATACCATTTACTGAACAATTACAAATTATTTAAACAATAAATTTCGACAAATTTTTTCCTTTTGAAACCGAAAATATTTCTAAGACATTTTTTTGCCAAATCCTTTTTTAGATTATGGGAAATTTTCATTTGTTACAAAGAAAAATTTTGATTAAAAAATGATATTGTTACAAATTATGAAATATACAAAAAATACAATTTAATTTTCTTTTTTCATTCTCTTGTTGAAACAATTTGATCGAACTGTCATCAATACATTTTGAGTAGTGCGATTAATGAAGAATGATATTAAAATGGTAGCTCATTTTCCTTTTTTTACATTTCAAAAATTCTACGGTGTACTTTTTTTATTCTGAACCACTTCTTCTTTTTCATTTTCTTCAAATTTCTACCAACAAATTAATGTTTGCGATATTGGAAATCAAAAAAGAAAAGCAAACATATAAAAAATTTTTTTTGGAGAAAACTAAAATGAATCAATTCCTATAAAATAGGACGTTGTGAATTTTTGTACAATGTTTGAAATGAAAAAAGAGAAGAAAAAAGTTTGTGTAAAGATTACTGCTGTAATAAATTACGACTGTTGGCTGTTTCATGCTTGTTAAAACTTTATTATTTATTAACTTCATTGTTTTTTTCATTCAAAAAATAAAGATAAAAAGAAGTAATCAAACAAATAAACAAGCAAATAAACAAAATGAGTACTCACAAATAGTGCGAAATTTGATGGATATAAAAGTTAATTTAGAAAGACGAAATAGCAACATCAAATGCGAGAATTATGCAGTTATTGCCTACTTTTCCTCATATCTAAAACACGAAATAATCATTGAATTATTAATTAACTTCCTGAAATTGTTGATTATCAGATTTTAGGGTAAGTTGAGCGATTATAGATCACCAATATAAAACGATGTGAATAATCAGGTGAGAATGATATAGTACTGTAGTGAGAATTAACAAAATTTAATTTATTCGGATGATATTGATATTTACATGTGACTGCCAAGTAAAACGGAAGATTGACATTCGATAAAACTTGCGAAGAAATGTATTAATGCCACTTTTGAATGATTTTTAAGCAAAAATCATTGAGATTTAACATTCAGGTTTAATAAGTTCAAATGTGTTACTTACATTTATCATAAATGTTATTTTCTAAACAATTTCTTGGAAGAAAAATTATAGTTTTCGGAAATTTTGAAGCTGCTTATCAAAGAAACTTTGATTAAATTATCCTAAGCAAATCGATGCCTATATAAAATTATTTTTTTTTCCTTATTATTAGTGTACAAATGAGCTCGTTCACATCATTTACCGAAATTTACGTATTATCATTATTTACAATGCAAAATCTTACGCGTCATTTACCTGTAAGCAAATTTTTCACCAAATATAATTGCATATTCGAAATCGAAATATAATTTAATAATTTCAGGAACATCCTAACCAACACTAATAGCAGCAGTAATAATTATATTTTTTATTAAATATTATTAAACGATACTCCTATCAGTTCAACTATTATATTAATTCCTTAGATTACGATATAAATCTGTAAATCAGAAAGAAAAGAAAGCAGTGATTTTGCAAATTAAAGCTATAGATTGAAAGAAAATAAGAATTATTCCTTTTCATTCTTTTTTTGGAAACAAATTTAAATTTAAATAAAATAAAAGAAAAAGAAAATTTCTTTTCCTGATTACAACTTGCTGAAAGGAAAAGAAAGAAAAAGGACACGAATGTAATTTGTAATTTCTATCCTTTTTTTCATTTATTAACTTCCTCAAATTACCTGTTATGTGATGTCGTGAATGGTAAGTAAGCAGTTAACACACATTTGCATGCATTAGGATTGTATACTCTTCGGATACCATTTCATCATGAAATTTGTTATTTTGGTAAACTTTCACTCTGTCAATTACCAAGAAATATTAAATATTAATTCCTTTTTTTATGCTCATTTTAACTTTGTTATTCATAATTAAAATTTAAATTTCTCTTATCGTTACTTTGATACCTATTCAAACTTAATTTTTATACCATTTTTTTCAATACTTTTAAAAAATGATGAAATTTGCCTTAATTTATATTTTTTGGTCTGTAATGTAATACTTCAGACTGCTTTAAGTCGGAAAATTCCTTGGGAAAAGGATAATTTTTATTTATGGTCAATTGTGGAATGGATTTTAAGAATATATAAGTTAAACTGAAGGCTACATTGAGTAGCAAATACTGGAAATAGTTTTAGATATTAGTACTTTCAAAGGATTCAATAAGATAAATAAACGATTTTAGGATGAATTTATGAATTTAAGAATTTCATAATTTTCTCTTAGCAAGAAATCGTTATAATTTACAATAGAAAGAAAGGCACTGATTTTATTCGCTCAAACATCAATAAAGTACCAGTATTAATGGAACTGGAAACTTTTCTTTTTCAATTCGATTTCTCAGTTTTATATTAAATTCCATTTTTATGAGGGAGAAGACAAGGAAGAAGAATATTGCTTTAGACATAAATAACGCTGAAGTGACAAAAGTAATTTTGACAATTTTTGTGGTAGTATGAGAAAACATAGTGAAAAATGAGGTGGGATGAAGAGAAAGGGCAAATGAGAACGAAGTAAGTAGTAAAGAAGAGATTTTAGAACTTATGTAAATGTTCTTAGTATGAAAATTTTTTAAAAAGAAGAAATTTCTTAGAAATCTGTCAATTAGAATCATTAAAAAAAATCAAATTGATCTTTCCGGAAAAAATTCCTCTTTTTTTGTAATTTTTTTTCAATTCAATTAAATTGATTAACCCGGTTTTTACTTGCCGAACAATAACCGTACACCCTATCAGGTATCCTTCCTTTTTTCGTTTTTTTTTTCCCATTTTCTTCATGCTCTCTTTTTCGGAAAATTGTCAATGTTTCAGGCCTAATTACTTTGCTGTCGGTTTTGCATCAGTTCAGTTTACCATCGTACATCATCCATCCATCCATTTATTCAACGACCGGGTTTTCTTTTGCCATTTTCAATTTTTAGAAAACATACACTTCAACCATTCATTTTCATTTCTTCATTGCCTTCTTCATTCTTCGTCCTCTATTAATTTTGGTGTTTAAACTAAATTTGCATAAATTCGAATTTTCAAACAAAAAGAAAGCTGTAAATAATGTGCTTATGCTTAAGTAAAACAGCTAATCGTATTGGTCATGCTGTACAAAAGAAATTAAAAATAAGCACTAATACTAATACTATTACTACTACTGCTACTATTACGACTACTACTAATACGACTATTACTACTACTGCTCCTAATATGAGGGATACAATTATTAAAGAAGCTAAATCAAAAAAACGGCGACACAACAAAGTAACGGTGAATTAATTTTCGTTTTTCTTTTTTTGATAGCATAGAAATATGTAATTTATTTTATGTAATTTGATAAAAAATTATACAATTTTAATTTTTCTTTTGGTGAAATTCGATGAAAATGTTTTAATTTTGCACCGATGCAACGAAACTTAGCAATATATAAACATTTTTTTTTTTCTAGTTTTTTTCTTCAAAATATGAAGAGCGGATAATGACATTTTGCAAATTTTTCAGAAATTGCTCTTTTTTTCAAAACTTACACAGTACAGTTAACCAAATTTTAAAACAATCATTCTTTCTTCTCCTAATGTAAGTGGACGATTTTGATAAAATACTTAAAATTGATTAATGTACAGTTATTTGCGTATAGCAATAAGCAATAGTATGTGTAAGGATTGTTCCGAGACTGTAACTATTCGAACATTATTTACATATTCTCGAATTATACAAACGGATTAATTTTCGTAATAGAAAAAAAGGAAGAACGAAACTAACCTACCAATGGAAATTTTGAAATTCATAAATTTTTGATTTATAACTGTCTAAAAATACTCAAACTTGTGAGGTAAAAAATTTTTTAAATCCTGAAAAAAGCGAATAGCATAACCAAATGGAACAGGTATACTTTATTGTATTCATTTGGTTGCAACTGTGAAAAGAGTAAATATTTGTTTAGAAATGATAAAAGCTTACTTCAGATTGAAAAAACAAATATTGTATCCTTTTTCAATCAAAAATATGCTTTTCTTCTCATCTTCGGTTTTTTTTTCATTGTGAATTTTAATACCCAAAACGATAATTCAATTTTTTATTTTTTGGCAATAAAAAGCTTTATATTGGTTGAAAAAGATTGCAGTGAATTGAGATCTGTTTAAAAATGCCAATAATTGTATAGCAAAACGAGTCACATATTCCGTTCAAAAAGTTTTCGATTATGCAAGAAAAAATAAACAAACAAAATTTATCAAATTTGAATATCAGAAATCTTGGATCTAATATATAGAACTGAATTTTTTCGGAAAATTTAACCTGTTTTGACTAATTTAAATCTTCTAAATTCGTTTTACATCTAATTTGTGAAATCTAATGATTAGTTACTATTTTGGAGGATTTGTATAATTTTCTGAATTTTGAGTAATGTTGAATGAATGCATATAACACATGTATCAGTTTAATTATTTAGGTGTACTTGTATTTTTGTTTAACAACTTAAATAATTGCATCAAGTTTTTGAATAATTTGCACATTAACTGTTTGTTGACAAATCGTTGCAAATAAATTCAGTTCCCAAAATTCTTGCTTGACAATGTTCAAAATGAAATAGCATTTAAGTTAGTTTATATTCTGAATGAAACATTCGCAAAAAACTGGATGATTTTTTCTTGACGTGAAAAACATTTTTAAAATTTTCTTTTCACCCCTTCATCACTTTTAAGATGGAAATCAATGAGTGTCATTTTCGAATTATTATATGTTTCGTTTATTAAATCTCGTAATTTTCTCACAATCTCATGTTTGATTTTAATATTTTATCGAAATATTTCCAAAATAAAAAAAGTTTGCAATTTTGGTGATCGATTGTTATTTTGCATTTAAAAATCAATCAACAATTATTATTATTGTGATCATCATGATTATTATCACTGGTATTATTCTTTCTTATATTGATATTTTCATTCGTTGAAGGAGATGAAAATATGTGCTCAAATTATTTCTGACATAAAATTTATGCTTAAGTTTGCTTTTTCAAAGCAATAATTAACGATAAATTAAAATAGTTTGATTGCAAGATTAAGTTACGGATTAATTCATACAATATATGCAAAGTACTTAAATACCATTCAATATTATTTTGTTTTGTTTTTTCGGAATAAATTTTTTTGCCACTTCAACTTGTTTGTTGTAAAAGGAAAAGAAGGTGAAAATGTATTTTCGTTTTTTTTGTAATTTAAATGTAATGTTTATTTAATTTCCTCCTGTTTCATGCGTATTTTGTGATAGGTTGAAAATTTGTTTCCTTTAGTTTTTCTTTTTCCGGAAAGAAAAAAAAGTGAAATGATATTTTCAGCTCGTTGGAATTAAAAAACTGAAAATTCATTTAAAATTTACTTAACTTTTTGATTTAAAATTTAAAGATTTATACATATATGTGCATATATTCCTCCTGTCTTTACCATGGTTCTTCAAACTTCCTCTTTTCTTTTTCTTTTTGCAACAATAGCCTTTTTTTAAAAAAGAAAAAGGGAAGTTAAACAGGAATAGAAATACCTGTTAAAATTTGGAGAAAAATAAATAAATGATAAAAAAAATATGAAAAGGAAAGAAAGGAAATAGCATGAAAATGAAGGAATTATTTTACGAAATTTCTTAATTTTTAATCACGTGTGAAAGTATATGCTTTGCAGCCACGTGCATCAGTTTCACCTGTCCCGTCACTTAATTCGCCGATTATTCCGAGTACCGAAACATCGACAAAATCAGGTGTTGTTTCAACATTAACGCAACAATTTGAAATGAATACCAGTAAACAATTGACCGATGAGTCCATTTCTCATCCAATTAGTGGCAATAAATGGAGCCCGAAGGCAAGTATACATTGACGTATCATTCTCTATTAATTAACATCATTATATTTTTAAACAATTAATTTTTGCATTTTGTAACATTCTCATCAGCATATTCATTTGTGTATACTATCGTATTCAACTAACAAATTAATTACTGTTTCGCGCAAGAAATATTTGCTCATCAAACAAGACACGATTATTAATTGCCTTTTACATTTACTTTTACATTTATTCTTCAATGCTTTTGCAAATTAGCTATCGAGTAAATTAAAATTAATCAATAAACAGCCTGTATCTTAAGTCATTTTTCAGAAGCCTAATTAATTCTCATTCATTAGCTATCATATAGTTGCACTAGCAATAAGAAATGCATTATTAATAAATAGCTAAGCAATTTTACTGTCTTAGTGAGTCATCATTAGCCTTTTTGTTGTGCATTTATTTTTCTCGTGAAAATGTGACGTATGCGCATGAAATATTCTCTGAGCAAATTCTCAAATTTCATTCCTCATAATTTTATTGTTAAAAGTAACTAATTAACACCGATTTTGTTTACTTTAGAGAGATAGAACTAAATTTTGGTGAACTTTTTCTTTTTTAGAAAATAAATCAATTCAATAACATGAAAAAGGGGGAAGGAAGTAAATACAAATGCTTTTATTTATTTATTTTTTTAAAAGGAGTGATCAAAATTATTCAAATACAACATATTTTCTATATTACTGGTGGAAATTTTGGTCATACAAAACATTGTTTGTGTTTGTTGTGTACTATTTGTAAATTTTGAGAATTTTAGAAAATCAATTAAAAAATACGAAATGTATGACGTGTTTTGTAATATTTGCACGATATTAGCTTGTTTTTCAAAAATTTCAAGATAGCAATTAATCATTAATTTTCGTGATTTAGAAAGAGGAGTTTGCAAGATAGTTAACTCCCGAGAATTGCATGTTTTTAAAGCATATTCAACTTTTGGGAATTCAGCATATTTTCCTGTTGCAAAAAATGATTTCATGTATTCAAGCAATATCAAGTAATGACGAAGTAATATTTAAATTAGGAAATTAAATTAATCTTTTAGTAATGGACATGTAGTCAGAACAAAACGCCTTTTTTTTGAATAAGACCTTGATTTCTATTGAATTTCAGGGTGGTCCGAAGCCAAAAGAATTATCGCAACTGTTGCCGACAGTCGAATTTAAGACAACACCATCTGGTGGAAAGTACAAAAAAATTGATTATGAAGTTATTGATGATAGTAAACTACCCAGAAATGAGCCACAGGATGGTTCATCCTCACAGTACAGCTTTGAAAAAGTGAGTTTTAATTAAATGTGGGCAACCACTCAAAATGAGCTGTTATAATGTATGGAATGTGAAATGCGAAGAAAGGAAATAAAAATTGACGGTGATAAAAAAAAATAAATTAATCAATATTGCCATTCCTCAACTTTATTAATCAATACTAAACTTAACATCTGTATCAATTCTAAAAATTTGTCCATTTTTTGATTTTCGTATCAAGTCAATTAGTTATTAATTCATAGATGAAGCCTTTTTTTCATTGAATGAATAGTGTTCACCAAAAAAAATTTTGCTTAATTTGGAAATAAGTGAGTAAAAAACGAAACTATTTCAAAATGTATGAAGTAAAACTTAGTAACTGATGACAAAACAATTGGAGATGTAAAATAATTGCTACAATTTGGGTGAATGAAGAAGGAAGGGAAGGAGGAAAATAAATTAAGGTTAGGCAATTGAGGCTCGGAAAGATTTATTGTAATCAAAGAAGAAATAGGAATGATGAATCAGTTATTTTCCTTTTATTCGATGAAACAAATTAAAATTAATTTTAAAAAAAGAAAAGAAGCTTAATGTATACTCATTCTTTTCATCGTTATTTTCTTAAATGATGTCTAATTATTGTTTCCTTCGATAATAGTTGCAATTTATTTGCCAGCAACGATTAAAAATGCTATTAAAATAATGAAAAACAGGTCGATTGTCTCCTTCCTTTTTTGAAAAGAGAAAAAGAAAAAAAAAAGAAAAAGAAGATCTTTGTACTTTCCTGTGCAACAAATGCACGAAAAGAAATTGAAATTGTATATCATTTTTCTCCTTTACTGGAATCATATCGATTACATGAAATTAAATTTTTAGGAATGTTTACACAATGCTAGAACTTAATTTTGTACAAATTTTGGGAAGACTGTATTTCTAATTGAAATTTTTTGCGACAATATAAATAAACTAAAATGAAATTATTGAAAAATTTTCGCAAATATATATATATATGCTTATTGGACAAAAAAGTTTTTACCGTTATATTGTTATTTAAAAAAGTTTTTGATTCTAATGCATGTTAGGAAATAAATCGCTTGAGCTAATGTAAATTTAAAATATGAAAAAATATTTATTACTTTGTAGAAACGGGAAGAAAGTTGCGCAATTGATACACCGTTATCCGAAATGCGGTTCATCTCACCTGCACATCAAAAAGAACAGGTAAATAAGAATTATTTCTGAATTGAATTATTGTCAGTTTTTTTTCTGGAAAATATTAATTGTTATTTTCTATTCATCAGTTTATTCTTTATTGTTTATAATTTGTTCGTCAATATATATTTTAATATTACATATTTTAATCAAACCGTATTCATTAGTTTTCCTTGTGTCTTCCTATCGATTCATTTTTATTTCTATTGATAATATGCTAACCAAAGCAAATTTGGTATTGAAAGTCTTACAGATACATAACTACCACTTTCAATAAAGTTTGTTAAGATATCGAATAGTCTACCGCAGAGAATTGACAAATTTTTGAATTAGTAATAAATTTGATTTATCTTTATATTTAAAAAAAAAATTTTGAAAAATTCGGAGAAAAAAGGGAACTTTTTTCGATTTTCTGTTATTTATTGCTACAGTACTATGATATCATGATCAATCTAAACAGCTAAGCAAATTTTCAGATTACCGTTTACGAATATGATTCGCAAAAAATCAGCCGTCGAACAGGTGAAAAGCCAACTGCGCTTTCATTGCACGAACAAAAGTCTGAAAAGGTATGTAATTATAAATTTAGTGATAGTTTATAAAATGTAAAATTTTGGAAGTCTTCGATTGAATTATTAAAAGTAGCTCACAAAAGAAAAAAAACTAACTTTTTGGGAATAAAACTTACAAATTATTAATAATAGCAACAGATGGTTCGATTTCTAAGTTCATAAAATTCTTGGTTAATTTCGTAGCATATCGTATTTAAAAATCTCTAATTATCATAATCCCATTGTCCATGATCGAATAGCAGATGGATTCTGTTCGGAATTTTTTCAGCTTGCACAAGATTCGATGCCACATCGACGTCAATGGACCGAAGAGACGAAAACAGAAGTATGGTCATCCACTTCCAAAGGTGTTTGGCAATATGACATAAAGCATTTTCCGCCTGCCGCTATAACACCGCCAGCATCAACAGCAACTCGTGGATTATGGAATAGTACGGCATCGCAACATCGCGATACTACAAGCTATGATGAGGGACCAGCAGCAGATACCGTTGGTTCCACACCATCCTCAACAATTCTGGTAAAACAGGATCAGGAAGGACGAGTGTTGGCTTCCGAAATGTGGGGTGCGAAACGTCAAAGTGGATCGTATTCTACTGCTTCGACATTGGAAAAAACACGCGAACTTGATGAAGAAGTTGCTGTGAGAATGTTTTTTTTTCTATCTTCGATTTTGTACGAGTGAATTCAGTTTTTTGATTACTAATTCTTTATTTATTGATTACTTTTTTTATTTACTTATTATCTGGTTATTAAAATTACTATTAGAAAATTTTTTGAAAAAATTATCTCGGTATTGAATTGTTGATTGATTGATATTTATTTTATTTAGGTTATTACTTATTAACTTAAGCTAACAGAAATAAAAATGAATTATTTGCCACCTAAATACATATATGTAAATTTTTTTCTAGCTTAGTAATGGTAGAATCCATCAAAAAAATGCATATTTATTTCAGCAAAAAGATGTTCGTCAACATTCACCGATATGGGCAATAGTAAAATCAACTCGTCATGATGAAAGCAAAGAAAAAGAAGTTCGTTTCCAGATTTATTAAATTAATTTCTGGATGTAATCCGAGAAATCACGAAGGCGATCTTACTTAAATTTATCTTTTTTTAGCCAGAAGAAAAGGAGGTAATGTCAGGTTACGATGATCGCGTTCATACTACTCGTACGTCAAAATGGGAAACAACGGGAAAGGTAAATGATCATTTATAAATTTTTTGTAGTGTGACGTATAGTCTCATTGTTTATGTTGGAAATCTTAAGTATGACATAAAAGTTACCAAAATTATGGTCATCGCCCATCACTTCTTGTCATTAAATAAATCCAAAATTCAGTTACAATAATAGTAATAATGAAATAATTTTCCATTGTATATGTAGCATGCTGTACAAATTAGTTAAAATTATGGAGTGATTTAGTATTTGGAAACTTAATACATAAGGAATCTAATACCTAATGCATAAAATTTTGCGGTGTACCTTACAGTTTATAACGCCAAAATAGACAAATAATCTTATTTGCTTTGATTGTTTCGGAGTATTCATCTCAATGAATTAATTTACGTTATATATCGTTACTTCAAAAAAAGGAATTTTTTTCAATAAAAGATTGAAGAAAATTTCATCAAACACTTTAAAACTTTCAACTTTACTTTTAGTCCGATATTCCCATTTCTTTTTACTAAAAAAAAAAAAAAAGAAAATGAGAAAAAAAAGACGGAACATTTTATTCGAAATAAAAACGGATCATAAATTTTTATGATGTAATAGTATGTTTAGGATGAATTTTCTTTTTTCATGTTTACTAAAATTGTTTTTTAAACGAAACATGTTAGATAGAAATTTGATACCCAAGGAATTTTAAATGTTTGTTCAGGCAATGTTACATGCCTAATAGGAGCCAAATATTGAATCCTAAAATATTGTACTTATAAAGATTACGTTAAATTAATCAATGATAATAAAATGCATTGATTAATGGAATTATTTGCACTGACCTGAATATTTTGGATTTTCTGCTGATATCATGCAATCAATCATTCAGGAATCAATTTATGACAATATTTTTTTTGTCCTTGTAGCTTATTGTGTTGTAATGGAAATTAGCAAACATATTTTTATTAAGTTTAACTTTCGAAATTTTTAACATTCCACAAATTTTCCAATGACATTGAAAGTATTAATCCAATTGTCAATGATGCATATAACCATAAGATGATAATATTGAAAATGTTTTTCCTTCTTTTTTTGAATATATCAAAAAAGAATAGAATTCGTAGCTCATCCCAACCAACACTAAATTTTAATTTTTTTCCGTCTTTCATAATTCACATGTCAAGACGATTTAATCCCCTCGTATATAAACGTTTTTTCCCTCATTCCCCTCTCCCAACCTATTATTCAAATTATTTCAAACGGTTAAAATCCCGAAAACGCTTTATACTATTACCATTCCTTTCTCTTTGACAATGATGTATATGCGACGAGCACGCTATTATCAGGTTATTAGTTATTTCAATTCCCAATGATTTCTCTGATGATATTTTATAAAAAATTTATATTCCTTTCAATTAATTGAACTTCCCAATTTATCAAAAAAAAGACGATAATACGAAGTAGTTTTAGAATCAGTTTATTAAAATTATTGTCTTTTTTTAAAAAAAGTTTACTTCAAAAGGAAATGAAAACACTTATTTAAGAACTTTTTTCATAAAAACATATACATATATAATATAAATGTAATATACATTGTGCTATACATAATGCATATAATATTCATTATGTGCTAGATGATAATAGATTTCTATAAATTAATTCCAGTACTTTACATATTTGTTAAAAAAAAAGAAAAATCATTCAGAATAGATAATAAAAAATTGCAACTAAATCTGTATTGAATGAATAAGCCATTTTATTAATTTATTCATAATGCTTAAATTTCAATTTTTTCATTATTTTCTTTTCATTACATAGTTGAATTTAAAATGGAATTGGAAAATATTTGATAGTTTAGAGATTGCTTGCATTATTCACCAATGTATTGCTCGTTTAATAAATGCGATATGGTGACAGTGAAAAGCTTATCGCTTTGATAAGCAATCGAAAGTCTTCGTTAAGTTTATTATCTTATCACTATTGCCTTCCTTTCAACCATATGAAGTGTTTTCTCCTTTCATTTCGCGCTTATTTTATCCTTAGAATTATTACTCGGGTGGACATTATCATCCCCCGCCGCCTGTAATTACTGCTTTCCTTCCAAATCATCAAAATTGTTAGCGAAAAGATCTTCTTTCACCAGAATATTTTATGTTACAACAAATCAAAATTGAATTATAAATTTTAAATTCGAATTTTCCTAGCTGTTAATTTTGATATTTTTCAAAAATTTCAAATGTTTCCTTGTAAAACTAAAGCAAAATTTTCCTAAAAAACAGAATTGTTTCATTAATATTAAATTTGTTTGCAGTACTTGAAGTTTTAGTTATTCATCACCGATGTCCTTTTTTTTTTTGTTTATCAAGAAATATTTGACTGATTCGAGAAATGGCTTTACGTGGGTTAAAATCCTACCACGCAAATGATATGTTTAACCGCAATGCTGAATGGGATTTTAAATTTCAAATTCTGATTAGATGAATTAATAGTATTCAAGTGCAATTGTTCTTTACTCGTAAATTCTTACTGGAAAATATTTCAAAAAAAGCTGAATTAATTTTTATATCAAATATTGATTACATCAAAAACATTATAATTAATGTAAATTTAAACTTAATATATGTTAAATTCAACTTTCATTACCTAACGTTGGATTAATTAAATGCACGTAGCATTTTTTTTTTTAATTTTATTAATCTATCAGTTTTTCACCACTGAATGGATTGTTTTTATTAAGCAAAACAAAATGAAATATTTGATTAAAGATGGAAATATTCCGTTCACTGATTTCAAATAGTATAAATGGTATTTGCAGAGCTTAAAGGAACGGTCAGACATGACAACACAGCAGAAAACTCCATTAACACCAATATCATCACCTGTAATCTCTGCTTCTAAGGTATCATTAATTTTCAAACTAATTTCAAATAAATTAAAAATATTTGCTATCTATGTGCAAAAATTGATTTTTTTAGTATCAGGTGACAATTTAATGGTGATAAAATAAGCGTAAATATTTTTAATTATATGAAAAAAATTTTTTCGACTTATAAAATACGTAAATTAAACACTTGTGAAAAAATGGATGCAAATAATTTTGATTTTTTAAAAAAAGATTTGCCAGCTTATGAAGTGTTATAAATAAAACACTTAAGATAAAATAAATGTAAATAATTCCAATTTTTGTAAAAAAAACTGTCGACTTGGAAAGTACATAAATAAAACACTTAAATGAAAGTTATAAGCACATGAAGTAAAGTAAACACTTAAACATATAAGTAAAAAGTTTTTTTATTTATTGAAATACTTAAATATTATTTGATGAACAGACCAATTGATGATAAAGGAAACGAAGTAAATACTAAAAAATAAGTCATTTGTTACAAAAAATGGTTGATTTTAAATATTCTCAAAATTTTTTGATAAGTAGACTTGAGGCATATTCGAGATAAATAACTCAATTTCGCTTTCTTTTTACGAAAAAAAATTTATTAAACTTTGTCATAAAAGGATTACTATAGTTGTTACTAAAAAAGTATGTTCATTTTTACTGTATACATTATATTAGTATAAAAATTATGATTATTTTTATCGTTGTTTACTAAAATTATAATTATATCTGTCATTGATTTTCAAAAATATAATTATTTCTGTCTACTAAAATTTGAAAAATTTATAGCTAAATAATTTCACTTCATGCACTTTGAACTGATATCATTTACCCTTCTTTTTATGTATTATTTTACTTAGCATTGGTAAAATTATAGCATGGAATTTGCTCCTTGTTTGAAGATAACCAAACAAATATTTACTTCTCGTTCTATTATATCCCTTTTATAATAGGAAATGATGGATATACATTTATATGATTTTGAATGAGACTTTCTCATGAGAAAAGATTTTTTTTCTTTTTTCGATTGAAATTTTTTTTTTTCTCTCTCTCTCCTTTTACTACCGACCAGTCAAATCTTTTGCAATTTTAACTATCATCTATTGGATGGGAAAGGAAATGGATGATAGAGTTGAAGTGAAAAAGGAAAAGGATTATATCAGCGCAATTTTTTTGATTGCCATTACTAAATTTTTGTTGAAAAATAAAATTGAAAATTTTCAATTTATTTCTTTGCTATAACAATAAGGATCATAATTGCTGTCGTATTGGTTCATTCATCAGACCATAAGTTTTATTGTAAAGAAAAGAAAAAAACTGGAAAGGAAAAAATAAATTTCAGCGAAATATTTGAATTGCATTTAGGTAAAAATTAACAAATCTCTCGTTTTCCTTCCCTTCACTCTTCCAGTAGAAATGATATGCTTAAACTTTTACGAATATGATGGATACATTCATAACAAACCATGTCATTTATTATCGGGCAATGGATTGAATTCACTGATGCAAGAAGCATTCTGAACATATCCGATATTTTTTTGCTTTCAAATTCCTGAATGCAGTCCTGCGGTCCAAACATTTCCGTATTCATAAAAATATTTACAAGTGCTAAGCTATTCAATATTTATGCACATATGTGATTTGGTTTGAAATTAAATATTTAAATCATACCCAAATTAAAATTAATTAATAATAAAATATTCTGACATACATTAAACTGCTTAACATTTAAAAGTTAATTTTACTAAAACATGAGCAAAAAGGTATTGAGTAATACTTTTCTTCATTATTATTATTATTGTTATTATTGCTATTATTATTATTATTATTATTGTTATTATTATTATTATTATTATTATTATTATTATTATTATTATTATTATTATTATTATTATTATTATCATTATTATTATTATTATTAATTACTATTATTACTATTATTATTATTAGTAGTAGTATTGGTATTAGTATTATTATTATTATCGTGTTTTTTAAGAATGCCATAAAAGTAAAATAAATAAAT
>JABVXV010000064.1:0-256073 GCA_013365325.1 Dipetalonema caudispina | reverse complement strand
ATTATTATTATTATTATTATTATTATTATTATTATTATTATTATTATTATTATTATTATTATTATTATTATTATTATTATTATTATTATTATTATTATTATTATTATTATTATTATTACTACCAAATATTTTTGAATAAAATTTGCATGGATAATTGCTAAAAATGAATTAATTAATTTATAAAGTAATATAATCATTGTTTTCCTTAGAAATAAATGTTATTTGATTTCATTATAGTAACATTCAATCTTTAGCTGTTTTTTTCTTTTTTTTTTTTTTTTTTTTAATTCTTTATCGTCGGCGTCGCCATCGTTGTCGTCATCATTGTCGTCGTCGTTATTGATTTATAAGAAAAAATATTCATTGGAATGGATGGTTAGGTTTGATAAAGGAGCCAAACACTTCTTACAACATTTCCGATACTAATAAAAATGACACGAAATGACGAGTACAACGTACCACATTATCCTTTACTAATTTATTTTCACATTATATCTCCTCATTTACTCTCTTTTTTCTTGGTTACAATTGAAATTTTAGGTTTTTTTTTCTCCCTCTTATTAACCGCACATAGTTTATGGCGTCGATAATTCCGCTCTTTCTAAATGATATGTTGAATTGTCGCAATTTATTGCTGCTATTACAGCATTACTTTATAACGATAATAAAGAACGAATACCAAAGGAAATGACAACAATACTTTTTAAAAGAAAATAAATTACTTAACTGTAAATTATATTTTGAAAAAGTGTTGTCGTATAATCATTTATTCCTTGCAATATATATATTTTTTTTTTTTCTCACAAATTTTTTTAATACTTATACTACCGTATATTATATTATTATCACTCTTTTTCTCATTTTTTTTCCACTCCAATTAATTATTTACAAGCAGACAGGAATTTTAGCATACAAATTAAAATGCTCTTCTTGCTACATATGTCAGCTTAAAAGAATAAGCTTCTTAAGTAACAAACAATTTTTTGATTACTATTCTCGAATTTTCCTCCGCATGCTTTTGAAGAAAAAGATTCGTTTCATGTTGGAATTTCTAAACGAAATATAACATTGTTGTATCAATTTTTCTTCCGTTTGTTTATTTCCTAATTCATTTATTTTTCTTTTCCTTTCTTTTTTTTTTTGCTAATTTGCAAACAAAAATTTTTTGTATTCGTATATTGCTAGGACAAAAGTTACAAAAGATGAATTCAAAAGGATGAAAATTGATAAAATTTGATTTAATCTAACAGGATGATATATAACAAAAAAAAAAGTCAGCAAATAATATTAACTAATATTTCGCAAATTTTATAAATAAACTTTAATAATAAGAACGAAAAAAAAAATAAACCAAATTTATACACATTGCCATAAACTTTAACACATTTTAAAATAAAAAAAAAAAAGCAAAAAACGTAACAAAAACATTTAAATATTGATTTTTTAACGTAAACAATAAAATTAAGTAAACCAAATGGGACTGTCATATAAAATTAATAATCGTTTTATATGCAATAAAATGAGAATCATTAACGTATTATATAAATAAACAATCATGTAGCATTCATTATTAAACAATTCATTCAAAAATAAAGAAAAGAAAACAAATATAAATTTAATTTTTCCATATTAATTTCGATTATCATCTAATTAAAAATTCCAATTTAAATTCAAATGATTTACTTTGCTCCTTTTCTCAACACATAAAACATATTTTTAACAATATTTTTGAAGGACATTTTTACCTTTATTTGAATCACTTTTTTTTTTTGTCACCTTTCTTTTTTTCTTACAAAAAAAAAAAAAAAAAAAAATGCAATAATTTCCTGAAATTATTACTCTTGCGCTTTTTTTTTTGCCAAAGATTTAATGTTACCATGTCGTATGATACTCAAAATTAACCATCAATCATATACATGGGTAATAATTATCAATAATTATATTTCAAATTATCTCTCACTTTTTTTTCCTCCCTTCAATCCCCGCCCGTCCTATTCATTTTTCTCCTCGTATCTATCGAACTTTCAGTATTCGTAATGGTAGCAAATGAAATACTGCGCATATGTATCATTTGTAATTTTGCATTGTGTAATGTAACCTGAAATAATTTAATTTTAGAGATGTATCAAAGATTATGATAGTAGTTGTGATAATTAATTAACTGAATTAACGTTTGACACGATAATTAATTTGTGCATGATTCATGCAAGATATTATCTAAATTTTGGTGAAACGAACTTACATTACATCACACATTTAGATTTTAGCTTTTACATCAAAAAAAAAAAAAAAAAAACGAAAAAACTCATCCAATTTTGGATGAGTTTTTTTCTTTTGGTGCCATAAATTTTAGAATTTTAAAGGTTGCACTAAAAAATTTAAACTGAAATTTTTTAAAAGTTGGTATGAGGTGTAGTTATATAGGTAAAAGATTTATGTAATTAATATTTGAAATGATTAGTTGATATTTGGTTGAGCTGATTAACAATGATATAATAATGATAAAAGCTATGGTAAGTTCTTTTTTCTTGTTTTAAATTGGAATATTTTGGAAACTCTTTATGTTTTTCCTTTTTAAATATTTCCTTCAATTACAGTTGCAATTCTTTTTTTCTCGCAATTTAAAGTACTTTTATTTTTCGCAACTTTTTTAATTCTTAATTGTGATTTATTTCAGTTTCTTTCGTTTTTTTCCTCTTCTTTTTTTGTGATATTCGCAAAAAAAGCAATAAGAATTAATATATTAACGAAATTTCCAGCTGAATAAAAACAAAAAAAGAGAAATTGTTTTCTTAAAATAATGTGAACAGTTCGGAAAATGTTTTCATAGCTCGATATATTCAAAATATGATAAAAGATAATTTGCAGACTTAAATAAAAATTAAAATTTGAGGGATATAAAAGGATATTTTTAGGCTTTATTTTCAAAATATCACAAACATTTTAAAGAATATTAAAAGACTAATTTAAAATTTTTAAAGGATGCAATATATTCAGTGCTTTGGATATTATTAGGTCTTTTCCATCTTTCCATGCTTCTCCTATACTTTTTTAGGCTACTCGATAAAATAAGCAATTGCTTATTCAGCATATCCATGTATTGAATGCCAATATTTTAACAGAAATATTGCTTATTTGGCAAATTTAATTTAGAAAATTAGAGCTATTAAGGAAAGAGAAAACAAAAAAAACTTTCAAATTTCCGAAATTTCTTTAAAATTCCATTCTCACTCCCATTTTTTCCTTTGCATAATTTTGTTACTTTTTTTTTATCCAAATGAAAACGATTTCAATATATTGCATAATTTATTCCCTCATCTTCCTCAACTTTCCATCTTTCTCCTCGTCCTCCATAATTTTCTGATTGTTATTTCCACTTGTTGAATTCTTCATTGAATTTGTTTCCTTCAAGTATTTTCCTTTTTTTTTTTTTTTTTTTTTTTTTTTTGCATATAAAATTGAATTGAAGAGTTTTCTATAAAAATCCAATTTCAACGATATTTTCTCGTTATTCAGCATATTTTTTTTCAATTTTTCCTTATTTTAAATTCTTTTCCTTATATTTTTTATTTCCAATTAAAAGTTGAAATGTTTGAAGTGTTTAAAAATATGGAACTTCATGAAATATACAAATTGATATTTTAGCTCAAATTGTCCATCAAGCTATCAATATGATAATATGAACTATTTCAATCATATCATTTACTTCATTTTTCAATATTCTCAATCTTAGGACTTAGTACGTTACAAATTAGCCAATAATTTATCGATCATTTACCAATTGATTAATGTATTGTAATATTTATACTGACACTTTGAGTAAACATCATACAACTACCGCCATATAAATTAAACTAACATAAAATAACAATACCACAATCAGTGATATGAACATGAAAATAATACTTCAAATTACAAATACAATCATAAAAATAAACTTTTAAAAAATTGACAAAATTTTATAATTTATCAAACCTTTAAACGAAATAAAAAATGCTCTTCTTATCATTTTCTTTTTCTAGCATTACAACAAACTTCTTTTTTCTTTTTCAACTTTTAATTTTCTATGTACTGTATGCAATGTAGTTATTTTAAATTTAAATTTTTCAGTTCCTCTTTTTTTTTTCACATTTAATTTCCACGTATCATTATTGTTATGTGCTCAATTTGATTGACGTCATTTTGTCCATAAAAAATGTAAAAAAAATGAAAAAAAAAAATTTCCATTTCCTTTGCATTTTTCAAATGATGCCATTCTACGGGAGCTTCAACTGAAATGAAATTGACTTTTGAAAAATTAAAAAACTTCTTCGTCCTTTTTTTCTTTTTTAACCTCATTAAAATGTCTCGGTTGCATAATTTTGTGATATTCTATCCTTTACAAATGTCATTTGTTATTCTGTATGTATATCATTGTAAAAACCAATTTAAATATAATTTAGTGTTAAAATTTGATATTGAATATGGGTAAAAAATCAATTTTCTTTTTCGTAAAAACTTTAGATTGTTATTTTTTCTCTCTTTTTTTTTCAGGAAGAGAAATGTTATGAAATGGTCATTTGAACAACTTTAAATATTTGAATGATAAAGCTGAAATTTAAAAGTTAAAATAGGTAACCAAAAACTTACAGTACCTAACCAAATAGATGTTAGAACTTTATGAAGAGCTAGTATCGATCATTACTTTGCAGGTTACTGATAGGCATGATAAAGTAGGCCTAATTTCACCTTATGCATTATCATAATTTTATCCTATTTACGTTGCACCATTTGCTTTGAGCCAAATAATTTGAAACTAAAATGTGGAATTTTCATTGGTAAATTTTACTGATTCTAATACTTATATGAAAAGTAAATTTTTATACATTTTTATTGTTGTTTCTGAATTTAGTAAGAATACAAGCCGATTTTTAAAAAAATTTTCATTTTATTGATTAAAGTTGAGAAAAAAGAAAAGAAGACGAAAAACGAAAAAGAGAAAAAGGAAGAAAAATCCAAAAAAGTCAAAATGATCCCTTTAGAAACTGTGTTTGCCCCGCTCTCACAAATTTCACAAATTATTTCGATCAATTAAATTAAATTTCTGTTTCCATAGAGACATATGAATGAATATGCTTTAAAGTACAAAATTCAATTCATTTTACCAAGGCTTAATCGCTTATTTCATTCGCTTCTTTTATTTTATCTGTGCTTCTCGAAAAAAAAAAAAAAAAATCAATCCTAACACATTAATTTTCAGTGATTCATTTCAAATTTTTTTTGTTTTTCATCTCTTTTCCTTTTCTTTTTCTTTTTTGATTGATTTTTTGAAAGAATTTTATTATTTCTGTCAAAAAATTTTTCATCAGTAAATGAAAATGAATTTTAAAGTTAGAAAAGTTAAAATACAAAGTGAAACGAAAAAAAAAAAGGAAGAAAGTGACACATATTGAACTTAATGATAGTTGACGAAGAAAATGAGCAAGAAAAAAAGGAAAACGAAAAAAGAAATTTTTCAACTAAAAAATAAAACAAATCATTAACCAATGATTATTCATTTAAATATATTGAACTTTTTAGTTTCATTTCACCATTGCCACTTCAATTTTTTTTTCTCAATCAATTCCACCTCTCTTATAAAAAAATATATTCAAATATTAACTTTTATCCATCCATACATTCTTTTCTTTAAATTTTTCATTAACACTAAAAGGTTTTTTTTTTTCATCCTTTATTTATTGCATTTCACTTACTTAGTTTAATGAATATAAATTCTAACATTTATTTTTTGAAATTAATAATTTTTCCGTTTTCTTTTTTTTTTTAATCCTCAATATTTTAAATCCGTTAATGTTGAAATGGAGTGATGCTTTTTGAATAATGAAATGATTTGATATCTTCTGCATAAATTGAAATGATGGAAATATTTTAATCAATGTTAAAATATTCAATCATAAATTTGAATTAAAATATTTTATCTGTAATTTGTGTTAATTTTTTTGTATATGACGTGTGGCGTGTTTATAAATGACGTTACGTGGATTGACCTTATCCTTCCAAAAATTTTTCTTTCTAGTCTTTTTCCCCCTACTTCCACACTATCGTATCTCCCTCATCCTTTAAATCCAATTTTTTTTTTTTTTTTTTTTTTATATTTCAAGGCCTTTATTTTGTTCCACTTAATAAATCAATGCAATTTTATTTATAGCAGTAAAATAGATTGCCTTGAAAAAGAAATGTGCAAATGTTTGTCGATCAATCTAAATTTCGATTACATTTGATCGTTTAGT
Organism: Dipetalonema caudispina; assembly: GCA_013365325.1. Classification (NCBI taxonomy): domain Eukaryota; kingdom Metazoa; phylum Nematoda; class Chromadorea; order Rhabditida; family Onchocercidae; genus Dipetalonema; species Dipetalonema caudispina. The sequence goes on along the minus strand of JABVXV010000064.1, from coordinate 249,804 downwards.
CATAACGCAGAATGTCCACTAAAATAGCAATGTGCTTTACTTTGAGGTGACATTTCTTTTATTTACAAATTTTTATTCTAAAGTTTTCTTTTTTGTTTCAAAGAAAAAAGAGTTTTTTTTTTTTTTGTTTACTATCAAATTTTTATAAAATAATAAGTTTTTGCATAAATTTTTAAAACGAACGAAAAAAATCAAAGAAGTTTATCGTACTTTATTTTGTTTTCTCTTTTTACCAAAAAATTTCAAAGAAAAAAGGAAATTTACATTTCGAAAAATGAATCATTTTAAAAACAACAAATATTTAAGATTCATCACATATTTATTAATTTTATTTAGTTAATTGGTAAAAAATTCTTTCCTTTTTCTTTTTTTTCATAATAAATTTATTGAAATAGTATACATAAAAATATTTGAATAGAATTTGACCATATGTGAAATTGTTAGAAAATAAAAATATTTTCTCTTTTCTTTTTTTTTTTTAACAAATTTTAATTTATGAGATTTTTCTTTTTCTTTTTTTTTTTTTTTTTTTTTTTCCGAATTAAATAAATTGCATACATTTTTTTATTGTTAAAAAAAAAAAAAAAAAAATTAAACTAACATTATTAAAGGATTAAGCAAAATGACCTATTATCGATCGTAATTTTGGAGAGATAATTAATAGCACATTATAGAATGTATTAATCTTTCACACACACACACACATACACACATACACAGATAGACAGACACATACATCCATAGATACACACATATCGAAATAATTATCGATATGAATGGGATATGATCCGTTCTTTTTCCCGCATCTCTTCCTCTGTTTCATTTGAGTGGGATTTATGAGGATAGATAGGGAAAGAATGAGGCTGATCCAGAAATTTTACATCATTATTTCGTTTATTTTCCTTTCCTTATTGAATTTGAAAATTTTAAATTTATTACTTTACCCAATAGAGGGAAAGTGATATGCAAGTAATTAATTAGTAAATGAATATGTAAGTAATTACCAAAGATATATTATTATGCTCAATAAGCTTTGGCTTTTTTCTTTTAAAAATAATCCTAAAATGATTCAGTTTCTTTTATTTTTATATATCTTTGGATATGAAATTTTGCGGAATATTTCGATTAATATGTATTTTTGATTAATATGATATATTTTTGGTAGTAATATGATAGTTAATTTTCCTCTTTTTTCTTTCCCTTTTTCATATTTTCAATGATTTAAAAGATTTCGATCAATTTTTTTTATTTAAAATTTCGATGATATTAACAGGGATTATATTTGTTAAAATCTAATTCTTTGCAATTTTTTTTACAACGTTGCAGTTTTTAGTTTGTTAATGAAAAAGGTATAACTTAATGAAATATGCATACTTTCATGAGACAGCTGCACCCCAAATATCTATCTAATTAGCACTTCAAAATATATGCAATTAATTTTTCGAAATGTCTCACAAGAATAAATAATGCACTTCATCGCGAAATCATCATATTGCAACGAAATTTTTATTTTCTTTTTAAATTGGAAAATGTTGATATGCTCTCGATAAGTCATGCTTTGCTTAAATTTTACGAATATTTCAAAATCATTTCAAGTTTTCAATAATAATACTTTTATAATTGAAAATACTGCAAATCATTCATGCATGTTTTGTTAACCAATGCTGGTGTTGTTCGAATTGCTGTTTGAATTTCAACCATAATTTAATAAATGACATTTACCTTTCAAGGTATGATATTTTTCCTTTTTTTTTTTTTTTGTTCTTACATGAATTGGTTGCATTAAGAAAGCATATAATATGAACTAATATTTAATTAGGTAATATACTTACGTGATGATAACGTGGAAATATAATTCATCACGTAAGACGTGTACTGTAAATGATTTGTATTAGTAGTTCACATTCATTTTTTTCATTAATGTAAAATTTGTTTTTCCCAAACTTATGCGGAAAATCTGAAATATATTATCAATTAATCGAGTAGATGATGGGGTCAATATTCATCCCTATCTAATTAAACAATTAATGTAATTTCTTTCATCTAAAAAACGAAGTAAATAAATAAATAAACAACAACAACAACAACAACAATATAAAAATATAAACATACCTTAAAGTGAATAATAAATGTAAACATAGAAGAATAAAACGAATATAAATAAATATGCATAAAATAAGCAAAATTAACAATATGAAATTAAACAATTCAATAGAAAATGTCAGTGCAAATTGTTACTAATTTACATTCCCACAAAATGAATTGATGAACTTTGAACATTTCTTGATTTTTTTCATTTTCGACAGTTAACATCAATCACATTATCCTTGCACATCACCAAAATTGACATAATTACTTGACGTTGCATTAGATGTGACATTGAAAACAATTAGCTATTGACTCATTTAAGATTTCTCAGTTCAATTGGTTAGTAGTATATCACAGAAAAATTTGATATAAAACTGAAAGAAATTTAACAAATTGTCAATTTGAAATATTTTTAACTTAAAATTTTATTCAAATTATACAATAAAATTTCAGCACATATCAAAATTTACATTAAAATTTTTTTGAGTAAAAATAAAAAAGTGATAGAAATATTTATATTCCTAACAATCTCTTTGCCATCAATATAATTATATGCCATTGGTAAATTAATGGAGAAAAGATTCTATTCCATACTTGAAAGGCTTGAATTTTTACAATAAATTACCATTGCCATCCTTTTCTGTCTCTCTCTCTCTCTCTCTCTCTTCGAAGAGAGAAAAATGAAGTATTTGTGAAGATGAGAGAGTATTGCTCATTAGAACAAGTATTGAACATCAGTAAAAAATGATTCAAAGATCACAAAATACCAATAGTTTGATGCATTCAGTGATGGGTGTTGTTATTGTTGAGTCTGTAAATTTACTCATTAACTTATTTCTTTCACTAATGAAAATTCGATTTATCTATCCCTTTTTTATCTTCATTAAACAAGAAAAATCATTGTTATGATAAAATTATAATCATGATAATTCACAATGACCATTGATCATTGTTGATAGCAATAGCATAAATTGTCACAATTTTGCTACTAAATTTGAATTAATTAAATATTGGCAGAAGCTTTAGGAGAATGATATATGAAACGATTGAAATTACCATATGTAATTATAGTGTAATTTTAATTTTCGCGATATTATCAGTTAGCTATTTTAATAGATAGCTTAGTTTCACATAGAAATTATTGAAAGAGTAACCGTAGATTATGTATTTTGTATTTAAATTTTTTTTTTTTTAAGTTTCCATTTTATTAATATTTCACGTTTTTTGATAAAAATCTATTTGCTTTGCAAAAAAGCATGAAATGAATTAAATTGAATTTTTTTAGCTTTTTGTTTGCTGTGAAAAAAAAAGCATCATTTGCCGTCTAATGAATTCATTAAAATTTCAAACAGACACTTTCAATATTTTAAAATGCACATTTACAATTTAATAAAAGTTGCTAAGCAATGAAGACTTTTTTTTTTTGATTTTTTAGAAGAGAAAATTTTTCCTTTTTTCTTTTTCCTTGATTGTCAGTTTAGCTTCATAAATAATTTGATGAAAATCGTTGCAAATATTTCGCAGAAAAAAATATTCATTTTTTTGCATAAATTTTTTTCAATCAACTCTCACACAAAGTAATACAGAACTACTATCGTAAATTTTGAAATGAAACAATATTATATGGACAATAAAATTCTTTCCTTTCTTTTTTTTTTTTTTCGGCGGAAATTTTCTTTAAGAAAGGAAAAAAAAAAAGAGGAAATCTTTCATTCCTTCAATATTCTTTCGATGTAATTTGACCTCGACAAATCTATTATTGATGGAAAAATGACGAGGATTGAGAAGGTGTTCATTATTCTCTTTTTACTATAAGGTTTCAAATATCTTTGCTACTTCGAAAGTTTTTTTGGTCTATGAAAGAGATCAAATGCTTTGCTCGATTAAATAGTCTGAAAAAGTTTTTTGAAAAGAAATATGATTGAATGCATTATTGGTTAGAAAAGTTTGGTAGTTTATATATGGCCGAAAGTATAACTTACATTAAATTAAAAATTTAAAAAGGTTAAGTAAGCTAGGGAAGAAGTATATATAGTAATTTGTTTCATTAAAAGATTTAATAATTTGAAATTAATCAGATGATATATTTGTAAATTTCAATAATTTCTTTTATTTTTTCAACTTTTCAGCAGTTCTTTCAACTAATCACTTTTGTATAAAAAAAGCGCAAATGTTCGAATTATTAAAACTTAAATTTTTCCGTATATAGATCAAATCATAAATGTCGTTTATTATTTCTAAAGCAAAATAATTCATCAATAAAAAAGATTAATACTTTCTACCTTTGCTTAAACAACTTATTTAATCGTTTACTTTTCCTTTTTTTAATTTATTTTAAGGTATACATCAAATGGCATTTTTTTTTTGAATAAGTAATTTCTAAAAAAATCTATCCAAAAAAGATGAAATACAACACTAAATATATAATCACTGAAGAATTTTCCTTAGAATATGATCGTTGCTTTTTTTGTTCTTTTAAAATTGATAAAGTAATTTTTTATTTAATGAATTTGGATTAAGATAATGAACATGGTGATTTGAAGAAGAAAAGAAAATTTGCATAATTTAGTTTAAAATCGGCATAATATTAGTAAAATAAATTTATAAATGGACGAAATTTTCAACCAATTGTTAATTTCTTTTTAGAATAATTTCGTAGTCTTCATAACTTGGAAGAATTTCGACACTTCCAATTTTTGATTATTTAGGACGAAATAGAATGAAATTTATTCAAATAAATTTCATCAGATCTTTCGGGGCGAAGCACTTAAAAGTTTTTAACTAATCACATCAAAGTGATTTACCAGATTATACTGAAAGGTTCCAGAAAATTTCACTTATTAATTCCGGAAGCGATAAAATATTAGTCTTAACGGAATAGTATATCCGGTTAGTATTCGTTGGTGTAATTTAGATGAAGTATTTTAAGGCTTTGGTTGGATTGATGGAAGCCTATTGCTAGGAGAAAATTGGCTAGCATAGATATAAATTATATAGTCTTAGTATTAAAATAGGTTACATCGATGAATGTTATATTCTCTTTTTCAGTTCTCATTTGCATAATCCGTCATCTCCTTTGTACACTGTAATAAAATATTTCGTTTTCGATTTTTTTCTCTTATTTTAATTTTTTCTTTTTAATTACAAGTTCAATTACATAGTATATGGTATGATTAAATTGCTTACTTATTGCTTAATATTTCAAATTTTATTTTATTTTAGACGATAAGAACGATAAACTAATGTATATTTAGTTTTTTAAAACTAGAAATAGCATAAAATGAAATCAAATTATGACTTTTCTTTGCTGTCTACTGTATATCTTATAGTAGTTTAAACATTTACATACAAGAAATTTTTCGCATTCAAAATTAAATTCTATAGATAGATGGAATTTTTTCCGTTTTTTTTTTTTTTTTTTTTAGTTTATGTTGAATCATCACATCTTTATACTAATATATCAAAATCAGCTGAAAAGAAAATGCAATTGAATTGATTTTTCTGTGAAAAAAAAAAGTGAAGAAGAAATAAGAATGAGAGAAATATCATTAATTGTGTACTAATTAGTTGAATATATGCAAGATAAATTATAAATTGTAAATTGCAAAATGAAATATTATAAATCGTAAAATGAATTTCTTTTTTTTAGTCCTGTCATTTTCGAGATGATTTTTTGAAAAACCGAAAGTGTTACATTTTAACTTTTTCAACAATACTATTGAAATGTACATCAATTACAATTATTCCATGTTTTCACGCGTGATACATGTTATTATCATTTTGTTACCTTTTTATCACAGATGTTTATGGTCATTTACTTTGTCGTCATATTTCACGTAAGAAGACGTAATTTCAATTCTATTGACATTTTTATAAACAATAATACAGATTACTGTATTACTGCTCATGTCATTGATTATAAAGACATTATTATGTTTTTTTCTTTGATGGTCATTTTCTCATTTTATTTCAATCTGTGGCTACTTTTATCAGCGTGGTACTGATAAAGAATCTTTCATGGAATTGTTTTTGTTGAATGTCAATTAATTAACCATTGGTGTCTTAATGAAATTATTTGATATGAATATTTTTCTCAAAAAAATACAACATATTCATATCACAATAAATCGGAATACATTCCTTAAAGGAAAAATGTTCGCCAGTCAATTTGCGAAATAATCAGAACTATACGAATTTGTTGGAAAATTCAGGGAATCACTCAACTGACATCTTCTTAATAAAGTAAAGTTGAAAGTCGGACAAATTCCTTCGTATAGCAAAATTAAACAATAAAAACCAAAATTCTTTGAAACCAAAATCTACTATTTTAAATTTCGTTAACATTTCGAAATTATACATTTTTTATGAAAATTTTCAATTTTTTTAAACTAATAACAAAAAAACTTTTGTAAATTTCATTTATTAATATGTTAAACTTAATAAAGATGATATTTATTGCAATGGTAAAATTACTCGTTTTCAGAATTCTCTTTCTAGCAATAATTTGAAATTTTAATTTCAAGTTTCAACAACCTATGAATCATCTGAACAGCAAACCAGTCCATTCATCTTTAACATCTCAATTTTCATTTTTGTTTTGCACAGTTCTTAATAGCTCATTTCTAACCTTTGTCTTAAGCTTTTTTTTTTTGTGTAGAAACTTTCTAGAATTTTAAACAATTTAGCCTCAGTTGCTATCTTTGATAAATTGAAAATATTTAAAATTTGGAATTATTTTTTTCACTAATTAAATTTCGTCTGCCATTCGTATATATACACCATAATTACCCGTGTCATTCATTTCAATCTGTTTTTCATTGAACTTCCTTGATCCATTTTGTAACTTAAGGTAAAGGTCAACTACCCAAACGAATGCATGCATATTTTTCAGTATTGATTTATTACATTCATTTCTCAAATTTGATTCAGTTTTGTCAAATAATTTATTTCATCAACTTGTCTACATACGATTGTTTGCATAAACTTAGAATGCTAGAAAATTAAATTAATTCAAGTAAGTTTAATTAAAATTTGTTTTAGATTCTGTTAAACTTCAGTTGTAATAAAATATAAAATAAAGGAGTATAGCAAAAAAATGTATTGATTTCTATATTAACAATACGGATTTGAAATATTAAATTTCATTCATTAATACTTCTTGCACGCTTTTTTGAATCTACCTATACTTCTAACTGTTAATTTTGTTATTGTTTTCTTTTCAACAAAAACTTTGAAATTTTCCTACTTTTAAACAGACTTCCAATTTTTCAATCTTGCACTAAAGGATGATATTTGACTTAATTATCTGTTTAATAATTTCAAATTTGCCACTGTACTGCTTCAAATTTTTATTTTGCACATTGTTTAATTGAAGTAAATAAAAATAACAAATGAAAGAATTAAAATGTCAATGTAATAGAAATCAAAATGATGCAATTCTTCATTGTAAACAATTTTGTTACTTGTTCTTTAAAGAAAAAAAAAAAAAAAAAGAAAGTAAATATAAAAAAGCACGAATGTTTTTTCAATTATAAATTCCAAAGTCCAAACCAACTTGTATACTTCAATGAGAGATAAATGAAACAGCTTATTAAGTAAACAATGATACCATTTTCAATTTTCTCTTTTGCAAAACGATTTAATTGAGTTGAATTTATGATAGCAAAAAACCATCACCTATTTGAATTAGAAATTAATTACCAATTCATTTATTTTTATTTTCAACGTTCCATTATTAGGATATTATTAAGCTTTTTGTTTCTTTCTTAAAAAATGTAATAAATATATCAAATAAATATAAATTTTACTGTTTGATAAATTATGATAAAAAATCATCTTAATTATATTCTGATTAATTATGAACAAGTAGAAGGAGAGAGAAGCAAAGAGAGATGTGAAATGAAGGGTAATAGTAATTCAATTTTATCAATTTCTAATTATTATAATTATTATTTCGAAATTTCATTTTTCAACGACATCTTTCATATGCCACAATTTCATTGCACTACGAAAAAATTGTTAATTTTTTTGATACACATAAAAAACACAAAAAAAAAGGGCGGAAAATTAATTTTACATTTGCTACGATATAATTTTTGATGAAAAAAAAAAAGGAAATTTCATCATCATTTTCAGAAAATCGTATCCGATGAAATGTTTGCTTGAACAATTGACCTTTTGTTCGTTATTTGATAATATTTCCTTCTTTTTTATTTTTTTTATTTTTTGCAAATTTTATTTTGGCAAATGCAACAATTTGTAAAATATATTAACGAAATATGGGAAGATCACGAGAAAGGGCAACGAGTACTTTCTACTGTAACACCACATTGTATCACGATGTAAGTGTCTGTGTGTGTGTGTGTGTGTGTCTGTGTGTGTACATATATGCATATTTGCTTTTGAAGGATGAATGACAAATGCTGAAATTGTAGCAATTTAGAGAAAATCGGTTTATTTTTCCTTTTCCTTTTTTTTTTTTATCGTTGAAATTATTCAATTCAAACATTATTGTTTTTGCAGTATTTGATTACATGTAAGAAAGCTATGCTTGTCGTTTTTTTTTTTTTTTCACTTTAATTTATGTTTCTTTTTTCTTTCAAAAAATAAAAGAAGAAAAATTATCAAAGGGAAATCACACTATATATTTAATGATATAAAATCATAATTCCCGAAAAATTTTCAACAAATATCGTCTGTAAACGTTTCTGATGATCGCTTTGCTTTTCTATTTTTCCATGAAGACAGAATTAATTAATTTAATATCTTGAAAATTCTTTACAGTTTAGGATGATTATGATTATGAATTGTGATTTTGTTAATATTATTAATTGTTATTGTCTATTTTAGCAAATCCAAGCAAAAATCATGCTTCCTCATCAAAAGATATTTTAATTTGATGTAGTAGCATAATACAGTTTCATATTTCGACACATATTTCAAATGTATTACGATCGGTTCATCTATTGTTAGATTAAATTTACTCTTCATTATTTCATTTCAGGATCCACATTACTTTAACGGATCAATTGCAATTATAATTTGGGAATCGTTCGAGATTTTGGGTATTATTTGCAAAAAAAAAAAAAAAAAAAAGCAAGAAATTTAACCAGAAATTAGCGCTACATTTCTTAAATAATCGATTTTAATATCTTTATCATATTTACATATAATATCATCGGAAAAATTTTTACTAAAATTTACTGTTTACTTTTCATGTTATGAAAATATTTTTGCATTCTATACAATAGCGCAGCATCATTGAAAAATATTCTTTTCACTAAAATAAACAATAATTTGAACTAAACAGAAGAACAAATCAATTTGATCCACCGATTGACTGACTGATTGATTGATCGATTGATTGATCAGGGAAAAAAAGACTGGAAGAAAGCGAAAGAAAAAAAAAAGAAATTCTGTTTATTTATTCCGGTGATTATTATCATAGCTGATAAAGATCAATATATTTATATATTCATTATTCATATATGACTTCCACTGTTACAATGAATGACGATTTGTTGGATAACTATAATCCGTTGTATGATGTACATTTACGACAATACTTCGCTATGCCTCACATGCAGCGTCATCTAAGGAATATCGGCTTGGTATGATTTTTCTTGTTTTTCCAATTAAATTAGTTTGTAAATAATGCATTATGGTTTAAATTAAACTTATATTTAAATTTGAAAACATTTAAAATTAAATTTGTCCGTTTGTAAGCTAAATTTTTCTTTGCTGAATTAATTTGCAAATAATACAATTGTTATATTATATATTATGATTTAAATTAAACTTAAACTTATATTTGAACATATTTAAGATCAAATGTATTTATTTATGAAAAACAAATTGTAACCCTGTAAAACAACTTGCTACAATTTGTAATGGAAAAGTTGAATTTTTGAAATTAATTCTTTTTTTTAAATATTTTTGCAATTGCTTTTTGATTTTTATTGCTCTTCAATACGTTTATTTGTTTATGTTTTTTTTTTTTCTTCAAATATTTTTCGATGATTCATTAACAGTTCGGGTGAAAATAATCATTTACTCTGTCTAAAATCAGAATCACTTCAAGAAATCAGTGTTAATTTGTATTCCGATATGCCGTATGTCGTTATATCAGAATCAGGTTAAATGGGAAATACCATCTCAAATGTTTAGTTAGATCCGATCCCATCTTAATAAATTAATATTGTTAATTATTAATATTGATGTTAAATTTGATATTAATTTAGACAACGAAAACAATTTTCTTCCTATTTTTCTCTCAATATTTCATAGAAATGAAATATTTGACTTTAGTATAAAAAAATGTAATCTGAAATTTTTCTGTCAGTCATTTTCTTCATTTCAACTTTTGTGACAATCATTCACGAAAAATCTACTTCATTTATCATAAATTGGCGCAAAATTTTTTTTTTTTCTTTCAAAAAGAGAGAGTGGAGAAAAAAAAAAACATGAAAATAGACGAAGGCAAAAAAGAAGGCGAAGAATTTCCATAAAAATTATCACATTTTTATTGCTGATTCGATAATTATTCGTGCAATTTTAAGGGAAATTTATATTTCTCACTTTTAAAAGATTGTATTAACTTTTTCCGTCCTTCCTTTTTGTGGTTCAATAATTATTGACAAGTGATTTTTACTATTTTGTAATTCCATAAAAAATATTGCAATGATTTCTATCGTTAGACAGAAAGACAAACAAAATCATTCCAATTTCAAATTGCGACGGAAAGAATGAAGTTAAATTTAAGAACTGATATAGGTAAAGGATTTAAAAAGTATCATTTTATCGAAGTAATTAACTAATTAAGACTATAACAAATATTAGTCTAGGAATATTTATCGTAGATTTTTCAAACATTGTCATGAATTGAATATAAAATTGGAGTAAAGCTAAATTATGTTTGAAAACTGCCTATTCAATGCGATAGCCAAAAATACTTATTATTAGCAAAATTCAACTAATTATAAAACATCAAAAAAGTTAAGCAACAGTGAGGAAAAGTAAACAAATAAATTTAATAACAATATTAATTCGATAGTAGTAAATTAAAATGTATTATCTTTAATTTACACCTGTAAAAACGAGCTATACGAAAACGTAGTAGACATACTTGAGTCAAGGATGTTTGCATGAGTAAAAATAAAATATACTGTCAAAAAAAAAAAAAAATTCAAAATTCTCTTCGATAATAGATGAAAATAGTGGCAGCATTTACTAATTATCAACAAGAAACTATGAAAATTATATTATAATTTGCTTCTTCTACTTTATTACAGTTACTTATCTTTTTTTTATTTATTGGTCGAATCCCAATGCTAAACTTTATTGTTGAATTTACAATCACTTTTTTTTCTTCCATGAAAAAGATAAAACGAAACAAAAATAAACGAGAGAATCGCACATTTGTGCAAAAAACTTACTCAGAATGAATTAGATTAAACTGAATAACTGGATTTGAAATGATCGTATGATTGATTCATTAATAATTCTTTTCAGCTAGACGATGTTGGGCATGGTGAAAATGTGGATGATAGAGAAAGTAATAAGCAGCATCATACAATGATCGATAAAATGCTGCGAAATCGTGAAGCTGAATTGCAAAAATATGCCGACTTGCAGCGCAAGTTGCATGCAGCGGAAAAAATCGAAATTTGCCGTAGGATAAGAGTTCATTTTTTTTCCTTTCTCATCCTCTCATTTTGCATAATCAATCTTGAGTAAGTAATATTTTCAAGAAAAATTTTTTTCTGAAACTTAATGATTTCTTGATTTTATTCAGTTATTTCAGTTGAAAAATTCAGCTTAGAAGAAAATTTAGCTTTGCTATATTCCTTTTTCGAATGAGTTTTTTTTTGATAACAAAATCTATTCGATATAAAAATTTGAATATATAAGCATATATTATTGATATGAATTATTTGGAATATTTGAACTTATTAGTAATTTTGATGAATATTAAAATTACTTTTAAATATTCAAATATTACTAATTTATATTTCAGAGTGGTGCAGCAAGTCCGAGTGATTGTCATCGAGCAAAACCTTCACGTAGTCTCAGTCGAGGTAAAAAAATCATTTTACATTTCTAATTATTATAACCAAACAACTTTCCAAATAAATTTTTAAAATAAATTTTTTTTTTCAAAAAATTTCCTGATAAATAAAAAAAGATGAAATAGTAATTGATATGATCCCTGCTTTCTTTAACCTTAGATTTATTTTATGATTTCAAGGCTAGGTTTACTTTACCCGAGTGTTATCCTTAGCTAATCCCAGTTTATCCATATTCTGGTTCAGATAGTTTAAATCTGTAAGATGAATGGTAAAAAAAGAAATACATGTTTAACTTCACAGTCATATCTTATTACATTTGTTTACCTATTTTAAAATTCATTTATTTAATTAATCCATCACTTAATTATTAATTTATTTTGATTTGAAATGATCATCGATTGTGAATATTGCAATAAATTAACTAATTTATCACTTGCTAACATTTGAGAATTTCCTAATGCTACAAAACCAAATAAATTATAATCCATTAAAAAAAAAAGCGAAAAATCATCATAATGAATATCATTTATTATTGGAAAAGGAAAAAGTTCTCTTTTTTTGTGTAATAAATAATAATTTGAAGATTGAAAATTAAATTTAAAAAATTCGAATTCTTTATTTATCTGATATATGAGCATTGCGATCAATCTTATGAGAATACATTTTAAATAACATCTTCAACAAGTAAAATTTTTGCTAATTATATTCATTCACAGGGCGTTATATAAAAAAATCACGAAGGCGGCGATCTTCCGCTAGCACTGATGATAAAGATTTGGTGCAAAGAATTGAAGCGGAAAACGAAGAACCAATGTATGAGAATCCATCTTTGGTTTATAATAGATTGTCGACGAATATACTTAAATATCGATACTTACATAAGGTTAAAGTTCAGAATTTTAATTCGAAGATACATAAAAGAAGATGCAATATGGTTTTTGAAAAGTGAACTTAGAATTATAAGTCGATTTTCAAATTATGATAAGCTTGATGATAACATTTATATGAAGTTTAAAATTAATTTTAAACAAAAAAATAAATTTCGCATTATGGAATTTACTTTTTCACTTTTTTTTTTCTTTTTTTTTTGCATAAAATTATTGTCATATTTTCTTTTTCTTTTAAAGTTGGATGACGAAACATTAGCCCTCTATATGGAGCAGTTGCGACGTCAATTAAGCCGTTTGGAACGCTTTCGTCAAGTTTCATTTGGACCATTTTCAGTAGCACGACATCAAAATGATCCACAAGTGTCGTGGTTCTTCAGGCGCAGGTCACTACCCAGTTTGACCGATACTACGCCTACCACTACCATTACCACTACCACTACTACTACTATTACTTCTTCTACTACACAAAGCAATCTTTATGAACAACCGACCTTGAGGTATTCAAACCAACCACAAACACTGAAATTACTATTTATGATCCGTCATCGATCGTATAAATATTGTATTCCTTTTCAGATGCATCCTTGGAAATGATACATGCAAAATGTTTATTTTATCGAAAATTAAGAGAAAAAAATCTCATTGTTTTACAGTAGTATAATCTTCCTCAATTTACATTTTCAAAATATATATGCTATATGTATTGAAATAATTTTTAAATTCTTAAATCTATAAGAATTAATTTTCAAATACCTAATGATTTTAAATGATTCAATTTTCCAAATATTTTTAGTAAGGAATCGATCGATTTTAATAACCAGACAAAATAAAAGATCTGAATAGTACTAGTTTATACCAGGTACTGAATTAAAATTAACATTAAAATCATTTGGGTATCAAAATTTGGAATGGACAATGTTATTATATATAGTAACTAAAGGTCATAGCCATTTGCATATTTTATGGAAGGGAATAAAAATGCATGAATTCATAAAATTATCAACTTTAATTCAATCTATGTAGCAAACACAAACAAACGGTAACAATTTCTGTTTGCAAATATTTTTGTAAAATAAAATAGAAACGGAAGAAAAAAAAAATAACAGAATGATATATCAAAAAATATTATATGTTGGATGCATCAAGAAGGGAAAAAAATATTTAAGCTTCTCATTCATTCTTATTTATTTCTCATTTTTAACACTTTTTTTTTGTTCAAATTTTATTTTAAAATTTATAAATATGTTATTCTATCCCAAAAAAAAAGTATTGTATATGAGAATAAATAGGTATAAAACTTCAATATAAAAGGTAAGTTTACCATATCGTTATAACTAATATATTTTGATATATAAGATAATTGTTAAATATTTTGGATTAAAGCTTCATTCTATTAGTAAATTGAAAAAAAAAGAGATCATCATTCTCTTTTATTATTGTTTCCAGTATTTTTCAAAAAAAAAAAATGTAGTTATATAATGTATATCAAAATTAATTATTATAATCCCATAAGATTTTTATGAATTCCTCATAAAATTTTTTTTTTGACTTTTCTTACATTTTTCATCAAAAAAAAAAAAAAATATTGAGGCCAAGAATAGTACTATAATTTATATAAATAAATTACTAGAAAAAAAGTGCAAAAAGTCGAAAAAGATGTTGGAAATTTTAATAGACTTTACTTATTACGTTTCTTTTATGCTTTCTGTTTTGTTATTGAATTTCTTTCAGGAGTATTCAATCATTGAATCAACATCGTAGTCGTTCCAGTAAACCGCAATCACAACGGAATGGTGTATCCGATAATTCCCATAATAGACATTCACAATCAAAACGTCAACGTAGTACCGAGAATAATGCTCGGTTACCTGCCGTTTCACGAAACGTAAAAAGTGGTCCAACAGCAATCAATAACACTAATGTTACTAAAACACCACGTACAAGAAAGTAATTAAATCAGACCTTTTTTTTTATTTTTAAATATTGTTCAAACTTTTGATTTTTCTGATACGATCGGATAATTCATTTGATGCCAGAAATTTCATTTAATTAACATATCTGAATGGTTTAATTAATTTAGAGAAAATTGTAAGCAAACAAATCAAGAGATAAGCACGAATCGATCGTTGTTAGATCATATTCCGAAATTCCCTACGTTAGAATTCAAAGAAAAAATTGAGATTTTAGTGTGCATATATATTAGGCAATTCATGATATTGAATAATAATAAAATAGTCCTGTCGATTTTGCTGAAATGTTTCAAATGTACAGTTTTGATAGTTTCCATTTACTAAATTTGGAAAGGAGAAAATTTTCAGGTCAACTCCAATAGAATCAAAAAAAGTAACTCAAAAAACAACAGCAATACCGACGGGACGTAAGCCATTAGGAGTAGCCCAGAAAATAAAACCGAAAACCGATTCAGAATTAACTGATGTTCAAGCGACAGTTTCTGCTGCTCGTAAACTAATCGCCAAGTCAAAAATGGAATCAGTTGAGCGTAGAAGTGAAGAATCTCCATTAAATTTTGATGATGAACGAGAAGTGTATTCGGGCGTTACTTCACCGGAAAGTATAGATTTGATACCCGGAAAAGAAACAGTATCTGAGAAGTCAGCTTCGCCGTTGGAGCACCTAACAATGCCAGCAGATGATGAAAAGAGATCTCAATCAAATGTATCGGAGCAAATGATTGAAGAACCAAAAATCGAGCAATTAAAAGTTGGAGATGAACAAAATTCAAATTTGCCATTCGATTTGTCGCCAGAAATATCGGAGAAAACAGAATTGGAAACGGTAAATATGAGAGGCATCTCAGAAGCTCCTCCTGTTTCCAAATGGGCAGCATCTGAAGCAGTAGAAAATCCTATGAGTCATGAAGCTTCTACTGATTCCTTCCCGAATGAAACTGATTCGCATGGAATGATATCACCGAAAGAGATTGAGGAAGACCAAAGATTAGCTGGAAATGTGATAGAAACAGAAAATAAGTCGGAAAGATTATTTACAGGTGAGAATTTAATTGCTGAAAAAGGAATTGTACAAATCGACAACCAACAGGATCAAAACCAGTCAGAAGAAATGTTCGAAGAATCACCTAACGAAGCGTTGAAACTCGTAGAAGATAAAATGACCATAGGAGAATTTGAAAAACCTGGTGAAATTATTCCGCCACCGATAGAAATGCTCACTTCGGAAGCAGAAGAGCCTATATTTCCCGAAGATAAACTACCGGAAATGAATGGTGTTGAAATACCTGTTAAAGAACCTGAGATAATGCCTGCAGATAATAACACTTTTTCGTATACTGAAATTGAAATGGCAAACCAAAAAGTGCCATCAAATGAAACTGGATGGGATGTAAATGAATTTACAGTAACCAATGGAGAAACTTTGGAAATATCGCCTGATGGAAAGCTGAAAGGACATGATCCCGTTGTGTTACCTGAAATTTATTTAACAGATTCAAAAGAGGAAATTCTTGCTACAGAAAAGAACTTGGCAGAAGCAATGGACGATCCTATTTCAAGTGACGAAGGTTTGGTGTCTTTTGCGATATTCCCGGAAAAAGTTAATTCTGTCGAAAAACTAGAAAGCAATGTGTCTTACACTGAAATCGAATTTTCAGATGGTGAACAAGAAGTTCTCAAGACTGAATCAGCAGCTGATCAAAGCGAGGAAGAACATGCTATTGAGAGATCGTCAAAGTCACCAGAAGCGATTCTGGTGCCAGACTCGGAAACATCTGTGACAAATGATGAATCTTTAAAGCTGCCGAAATCGGAAATTTCTTTCGAACAACTGAAAGATTCCTTTGAAAATGAACAAGAGATGTCTAATGCTGGAGATTTGAATGAAAGAATGGAAATTGTAAATGGCATAACAGAAAGGGATGAATTAGAATCTGCGAAAGACGTTTTCCAGATGGAAAAACTTCCTGCTTGTTTAGTCTCTGAACAGTTAAAATATCAAGAAAAAATTGGAACCGAAAACAAGGTGATTGATGGAGTTCTTAAAGCGAAAATTCAACAACCGGTTGCAGACGTAGACGATCTGGAATCGGATAGTAAATCTCAAACTCAAACTGAAGAAAATCCAGAATCAATTGTTTCTGTATTTGATGTTTCCATGAATGATGCACCTTTAATTGAAAATTCCCATTCTAAAGTCAATGAAGAAATTATCGGAAGCATGGAATTGCAACAGGAAAAGAAAGAAGTACCAGAAGCAACGTTAGAAGTAGAGGTTTTAGAGGCAGAAGCAAGAGCCGGAATGGAAATTACAAACAACGGATTTCAAAAAGTCAATGATGTCTTGCAAGCTGAATCAGAAACGCCAGAATCAGAAACTGAATCAGTTGGAAGAGATTCTGTGATTCAGCAATTCTCTCAATGCATGAAAAGCTCAGTGCATGATTATGCACCAGTTGAAGAAAATAAAACAGTAGTCCAGGAAACTACACCAGAAACTGGTGAAATGATTGCAGCGGAAAAAAAGGAACTCCCGGAAGTAATATTATTGAATCCTGAAAATTTGATAATTGAGGGCTTGACGAATAATTCGGAACCTGTTATTACTGGCATGTTTATTTTAACTCCATCCGAAAGAATGAAGCAAGAATTGGATGGCCAAATAAATGCTCTCATTTCGAGCACTTTGGATACAATGATGGCAGATGCTAATCATCTCTTGGAGAAAGAATGTGACACAGAAGAGATGGAAAATCTTGTTCGGGATAAATCCACTGATGAACTTAATTCAATGAAAGTGGACTTTGAATCATCTGAAGGTACTGGATTTTCATTCGTATCGAACATTCCCAGATCGGATATAACTTCGATAGAATCAAATTCTGAATTAACTTCTGAGGAGAAATCTGGGAATTCAGTAGCAGACATTCCCGAAAGAAATACGGAAGAAATGGAAAGAAGAATAGAAGCTGTTGAGGAAATGGAAAGAAGAATCGAAGTTGATGAGGAAAATGAAATATTACCGGAAGCACATTATGCTTCTCGAGAACAGCTACCGTCAGAAACTTGTACACATGAGTACTTGGAGCAAATAACTGTTGCAGGAAAGTCTAAATACAGTGAAGAAATCCCAAAAATTGTGGTTTGTAGTGATGAGACAACAGTTTCGGATGAGGAAAATGTGGAGAAATTAACGATACAATCTGATGCAGAAACGGTCGAGCTTCAAGAACAGTTCCAAACAGAAGCTAATGCTGAAACATTGGATCAGCAAAAACTGCTGCTAGAAAGAACTAAAGATCTGGAGCAAACAGAAATATCCAAGAGTGAAGAAGTGATAACTTCGGTTGGAAATGGTGTTCCGAAAGAAATAGATGACGGAAAGCAATTGATGAGGGGACAGCTGAATGAATTTTTGCAACAATACATGCATGATATGGTACAAAATGTTGCCCAATCAGCTGAAAACAGAAGTAAAACAAGTGAGGCTTCAGAAGAAGAAGAAGAAAAAGATGAAATTCAGAAAATAGATAACAGTGTAGTATCTGTTCCGGAATGTATTCTTGAATTTCCAGATCAGATTTCAGAGATTAGTTCTCCAATATCAGAATCTGACGAAGCTTTGCAAAGACGGGTTGAAAATCTTAACTCTCACTCTAATATTTTTTCATCCATGCTTACAGTCAAAGCGAATGATTCTGATGAGAGTTCGAAAGTATCGGAATTATGTGATACTACAGGAGAATTGAACATCGTATCACATCCTTATCATACTGATATTACACGAGAACTTCAAGGAGGACGAGATCATTTTATGCTAAGTGGACATGAATCAAATATTGGACACGATATTCTACTACAGCAAAGAGGAAGTTATACAATTGAAGACTTTCCTAAAGATACCGAACTGATCAGACCCGTAGTAGAATGTGCACAAGAACTGGAACTCGAAAATGAAAAATTAATGTCGGAAATTCCTCAAATCAATAATAGTAGATCATCCACTAACAATATGTTGCCAAACTATCGTTGGGTTATCAACGGTGTAACCGCAGATGGTCAACTAATTTTGGGTTCCGTAAATGATTCGTTGCTGTTATCTGAGGATAAATTCATCAATTATTATGCTCCGAATGACGATGTTTCTGAGATTGTTAATGAAAAAATTCCGTTAGTCAGTGATACAAACGGAAATCCGGAATGGAAAGTTTATGATATGCAATATATTCCATCAGATGTGCTCAATGAATCGAATATTTGTGCAGCTGATGTGAATGCAAATATTTCAGCAATGCAAGAAACCGTCCATATGAAATCAATAAAGCGTGAGGTTTGTATGTATTATCAAATTTATTTACTTATTCATTTTTCGAAAATTTAAAAAGTTAGGAATGGAATAGTTACGAAAATATATGAAAATTTATGAAATTTTCAGTCTTTTTTTTTTAATTTTCAAACTAAAAAATTAATTGTACGTATTTTATAGCAAGAAATGGGACAACATAGTACACTTACCGATGAACATCTATCGTTGGAATCAAATAATGGAGGAACAGAAGAACGTGAAGCTATTAATGTGAACAGTAAGTGTTTTAAAGATGTTGAAATGGACAATTAGTAATACTTGATAAATGATAAGAACATTACCCTTATCACTTATATCCTTATCATCTGAAAATGAACTAGTAAACCTTAGAGATAACATTACTGTTAAAATTTTATCAGTCAAATTATGAATCATTTATCTAACAACTAATTTGTTTCTAAAAAAAAATATTATTTGGAGAATTTTCTAAAAAAAGTAATGATAAAAACATTTTTTTTTCTTATCAATCATATCCTTATCGTTTAGCAAAATATTTATTGTGCTATTAAGTCTTAGAAATGATATTGCTGTTCGAAATTTAATAGACAAATTGTAGATAATTAATAATTTATTGATGATTGATAAAGACATTGCTTTTTATCATTTATTCCTTATCACTCAGAAAAATGTTTATATGTTAGTTATCAGACGATTGATAAAAATACAGTAATGTATTAGCTCTCTCGCCGCTTTGATGATTAAATTTTAAAATTATAAAAAAGAAAGAACATAGTTGAGATAATTTTGTTTTCTTTTTTTAGTAAATGAAATAAGATCCACCCAGTTAATGTTAATGTTGGAAGTAATGGATGATAAATTTCACTATTGTTTCAAAATTTTTCCGTTTCGTTCTTCTTTTCTTTTTTTTTTTAGGAGAACACTCTGTCAGTTGAACAAGAAATACCGCAAAAGATAAATGGATGGAATGGGAAATTTAACGATGATAACAGACATATAGCAATTCCTAAAAGCATTTGCGCTTTTCTTCTTTTTTTTTTTGCTTTTGTTAAGAAATTTTAAAAAATTTTTAAAATTCGAATAGCTACCGTCTTATACGGCTTTTTCCTAATATTTTTTCCAAGGAATGCATTTCTTTCTGTTGTTTGCAGTTTATATATTTAAAAAAAGATGGATTATATCATGCATGCATTCTGCAGATAATATCATGCAATGTCATTTGCATGCATGCTTTATGAAGTTAAAACAGATAGTAGCATTACGGATTAAAGAGAAAAAAAAAGGCTAAATTTCTATTATCTCTATAATATTGTGTAAATTCTCAGTTACATAGCTGTGTGAATGTTTTGCAAAGCAGCGGTAGAGAACTTCCCGATAGTTGTAAAGGAAGCTGTTCGGATTTTAAAATTATTGAATTATCCATAAATCATCGTATATGAAATAGTTAAAGAGAAAAGACAGAGTTAAATTTTGTACAATTAAAAAAAAAAAATTTCTTAGAACTTACAAGATCTTGAATGTGAAATACGAGTAAGTCCGATTTTTTTTTTTGCCAAGATTTCTGATTGAAAATCTTTCAAAAAATATTATAAAACAAAAAAAAAAAGTTTGCAACCTTTCTCCTTTGATAGCATCTTTTGCTGTTATTAAAAAAGTGAGTTTGCTAAAATTAAGTTCACCAGGTAAGTTTACTGAAATCTGAACTTCACAAAAAGATGATAGATTCAAGCATGTTGCAATTAATATCTTTCACGAAAGTTGTTCTAGCACAGAGAAAAATGATAAATGAATAAATGAATTTTTTAAAAAAGAATGATGCAAGTTTAAATTATTGTTAGGCATTCTGTTGAAACAACAATATCATCCGATGATCAAAATATTGAAATGTTGTTGAATCATGAAAATCCGAATGTTTTTGTTTTAGGGAATGAAATTGTCTCGAGCAATTTTTTCTATTTTAAATTATTTCTGGTAAAAGTTAAAAGTGCTATTTACAATAATAATGTTATGATAACCAATGGTTTAAGAGTATTTTGAAAATATTGTTCAATTTATTAAGCATTTCCTTTTTAATAAAATTATTTATTTCAGTTGATAGAGAAAGAATTATTTAATTCATTCCAAAAGTAAGAAATTTTACAGAAAATTCTCTCTATTTATTGATTAATTAAATGATTAACTGTTTACATATTCGTTGTTTTAATGTATAAAATATTCGAAATTCCCCAAAATATCTTTTTTTTTTCTTTATCGCTGTTAGTTCTTTTTTGTTCATATGTTGAGATATTAGATCAGCATTAAATTATCATCATTTTTGTTTTTAAATATTTGTGTTTTCAAGTATTATGTTTTCCAGTATAAAATAATGATTATTGTTGTGATTTGTTTTTCTTCTTTTCTTTTTCTTTTTTTTTTTAAAATAACACAAATTAGTTAAAGTAAAAAAAAGTAAAGTAACAAATATTTTTCGGATATCGTTCAACATGCGAGCAATGATATTAACATTGCTTTAATCGATGATGATAATAATAATTTGGAATATATGGCCTAAATGAATGGTATTAGATCATAGCAAAACACTATACTTGGCCATAGGACATTTTTTGTACATGACAGCATGAGTATGTTTTCCCATTTAAGTCTGGTTATCTTATCTAATTATTTCTTCCACTTGAATTCCAATCATTATCTCATGTATGGAGGAGAAAAAAGGAATATTTTCCATAGAGAATTTGTTCCATTTTGACTCTCCCGGTAGGAATCCGGAATAAGCTAAATGAGAGAAAAGTTATTGATTGATAATTTCAGATGATATTATACCATGCAATACTCTAAGTAAGATATCACTTAAAAATATATCAAAAATCAAAATTCGTTGCGAATTCATTAATGTCGTTTAAATGAAGAAAAATCTGTAAATGAAGCAGTAAACCGGGTGGAAGGAGAAAACGATGAAAGCGAGAGAAGAAAAAAGCATTCAAAAAAGCAAATTAACAACTTAAAATACAAATTATGAAATAACGAAATAAAATGCAATTTATTAATTCCAATCATTTATGAATTAGACCATCGATGAACCAACGGAAACAGCCTTCTTCCAAATATATAAATATTAATGGAAGAGGTGTGAGCGATATTGTCGACTTTTGTAAAAGTTTTATGCAAGTTTGAAATCATTTTTATGGACAGTACTTTACCGTATTTTCTTCAGCTAATTTTCATTTCTGATGAATACTATTTACTAAATTGATGTTCATTTTTAAATGCTAACAAGTTGAAATATTAGGAATTTTACCAAATATTACGGATAAATGTTGACATATCAAAGCTTTTTTTTTTTAGGATGGTAACTAAACATTTAATTGAATATTCATTACACATTTTATTTATTATGCTAATTTTAAGTTATCTATTTTTACGATAAAGTGGACTATTATTAGTGCTGCTAATTATAAAACTATTGGTATTTACTCATTATTTTGGGTTGTTTAGTTGAACTGTTTGAGGAACAGTTTTGTCAATAGTTACTTTTTTCTTTTTTGTTAATTCAGTTTGATCTATTTAGTCCCGACAGTTAATTATCTAATCTCGGCACTTCCTTATCTAGTCCTATTGATCATTTGTTTTTTTTTTTTTTTTTTGTTGCTAGTGATCAGATTATATTACTGACAAAAAAAAAACCAATTGAACAACCCAAAATAATAAAATCAATAACTAATATGACTAGATAAAGAGTATTTTGATAATTTTTTCCTTCCGCAGCTATGTCTAACTTGTTGTTCGCTTTGATAATTGAATGTTTTGGCAGTAATATTAGGTAATATTTGATTTCAGAATAAGAAATGGTTGGAACTAATTTGAAAATGTATTTGCCTCTTATTATTCTAACCGGTAATAAATTTTCAGCCTTTTTAAATAAGATAAAAATTAATGAAATGTACATTACTATATAACTAGAAGTGAAAAATTTCATTCTAAAGATGAATTGGAATATTCTCGTTTTAATTTTATCCATCAGTTATCATTACCTAATTATCCACGTTAATCTTATCTTATAACATTTAAAATTTTCTCTCCAGGTTTGTCTAATTAATATTCAAAGTAACCATCATATTAATGACTACATTTCATGCGATGAATTTATTTCTATGAATTGAAGCATAAGTAGGCTTTTCTCCAAAATGTAGAAATGAAATGGAATTTGAAATTAGACAGTAGCAATATGTTTTGCAAAATTTCTGAGAGAAAATTAGTCCAAATATATGTATCATTATATTTGTATAATCATAGATTTTTTTCTATGAAGCGAAACAATTTGAAGGAAAAAATTATTTCATTACTTATTTATTGATTTCTCTAAGGATAATCAGTAGCTATCTATTTTTGTTCACGACAATTTCATTCAGATTCCATACTGTTGATGATCATGCCGATAAGTAGCACGAACAGTGTCCGGAATTATGAAATGTTACCAGGAAAATTGCAGCAATCCAAAATGTTGTCAGTACACCGGAAAAAACGATTTTGGACAGAAGCACGGCCGTTCAAGCGAGATTATCCGGATTTTGATGATGATCAAGAAGCAGAAGAATATTATCGTATCCAATATAGAAAGCTTATTCTCCCAAATATTCATAATTTTAGTGTAAAATTTACATTTACGACTCGTCCTACTACTATAAGAACTGTAGTAACTAAGAAAATTATGACACCAATAGTTGGCACAAATAGTACGAAGCAATCAAAGACCAAAAAACCTCGAAATGTTACTAAAAAAAAGTTGAAATGAAACTGAAGGATAAAAAATCAGATGCGCCAAATAGGGATGAAGTTGAACAAAAACAAACAATGAAAACAGAAGTTATTAAACAAAAAAAAGAGCAGAAAATTTGAAGGAAAATTTTAATCAATAAAGTATAGTTTACTCTAATATGCTTTTATTGAATGATGTTTATAATAGGGAGATGATTAAATTTATGTATTGATAATTTTATGATTAATAACGAGATAATTTGAATAACCAATATTACTTTTGCCTGAAATAATCAAATAATATCCATATGTTCCACTTTTATTTTTTTATGAAACGTTTAATAAATATGAATGATTGCTCCATTTATGATTTATGGTAAGAATTTTATCATGTATTTGCAGGAAAAAAGAAACGATTATGATTTTTCAAAAACTTTTTGAAACTTTCCGAAATGCTGAAATGCTAACAGATGTTAGAGGAAAAAAAAAGAAAGCAAATGATAGGTACTATTATTTATGCAATGAATTTGTTGGTTTAAAATAATTCAATTCCTATCTTTTGTAATTTGAATGATTTCATATATGTATCTGATAATATCATGAATAAAAGTACATTCTTAATTGCTTGTCTTATATCCCACTTCTGTTTATAGTTAGCTTGTAAAATTAAAAATTTAAATTTAAGCAAACTTAACAATATTAATTTCATGATAACTAAATATAAAACTAATTTAAAAAACAAGAAAAGAAGTTCGTTAAAAAAAGAAAAAGACGAAAATCACATAACTATAAAAATAATAATTCATTTAAAGAATTACAGCAAATGTAAATTCCTGCTTCCATTTCAATCTTTCTTTAGTTAAATTCTTTCTGATTATTTAGCAATACTGTATTTTATATCACAATAATCGATCGTACATATATATATATCAGTACCGTGTTTTATACTACAATAATCAATCTTTTGTTATCATATCAACTAATGATTACAGTAATTAGTGATTGCTATGTAATGCCATCTTTTATGCTGCAATAATCAATGTCTGGTTATTGTCAATCAATAATGAATACAGTAATCAATCTTTAGTTACTGTATTGATTAACAACTACGATAATTATTGATTGTTTTTTTATTCATTTTTTCGTCTTTTAAACCAATGAATATGTTTCAGTCTTCAAAAAAAAAAAAAAAAAAATTCACACATATATAAATATATATGTTTAAATGAAGAAAGAAGATGGAAAAAGGGAAGGAAGGATGATGAGATACGGGAAAAGGGAAACACTTTAAATTTGTGCATTAATAATATATTGTGAATATAACGAATGTTAATTATAACAGGGAAACAAAAAAAAAAAAAAAGAGAAAAAAAAAAAAATGAAGAATTGATTGAATGAATAATATTTGAAAATGAATGTGTTCTATTTGCTATTTATTATTACCATTATTATTAATTTAATCGGAAAAAAAATGTATTGGTTAGAAATTTTTAGCTTAATTATTGAAATGATAATAGTATAACTTTGTGATAAAGCATCTGTATTACTTCAGATAGGATAATTTTCAAAAAATTGTTCCTAATATATATGCATTTCTTTTTCTTCTCCCTTTGTTTTTTTTTCTCATTTTTTTTCTACAGTAATTGATGCATCAAAAAATGAAATTTAATGGAATAAAAAAAAATGAAAAAGAAATGAGGGTAGGAAAAAAAAGAAAATTTTAATGTTTAAGCTTTTGACACCTACGAAATTTGGGCACAACTAAACCATAAATACTCTAAAATTAGGGAAAATTTTTAAATGGAACAAACTATTAAAATGAGGAAAAACATTGGTAATTTCATTCGATAATAAATTTTACCTTCTGCTTCTTCCAGCATCATTAAATTAGTATAGAAAATATGCTAATTTTTGTCAGATAAACTTAATTTCGTCATTCATTCAAATCGAATACCTGAGTAATAAAAACTGATACTGTCAAAACATTTTAAATTCGGTTAAATTTTGATGATCAGCATGTTTTAATTTGAATATTGTAATAATTTAGCACTGAATAGTTTCTGGTTAAATAGATTTCAGTTCGGGATTCATCTGCTAATAAATGATCGAATACTGATGAGTTGCATATTCCATATCGTTTACTTTTATATTTGTTTATTTTGGCATAATCTGAGTTATTTACTGGATATAAAAACTTGAATCTTTAAAAATAGAGAGAGAAGACTTAAACAATCATTACAATAAGGAAGAATACCACTAACTTTCGAATTTCATGAAACAGACTTATCGCAGAAGGATGATATTTGATTGTTGTATGATCCATATATTTTACTGCCCAATAATAGATTTTGCTAAACAGGCTATCTTTTTTGTTTTTTATTTTTCTTTTTTAATAATAAGTTTTAATTGTTAACAAATTTTTCTCCTTCGTATCTCTAAAATTATGAGGAATTCTAACACTGTCCAGTTTTACATCAAAAGAATACATTTAAAGTCTAAGGCAGTGTATTTCCTATTAAAAATGGAAAAAATGTGAATGGAATCCAAAAATTAAATTACAAGAGAAAATAATATAAAAAAGGATATACTATAAAAAATAAACACAACTGTACAAAATATGGCACATTGGAATTATTAAATTTGTGGTATAACAACTGCAAAGGAATTTCAGGCACAATTTTTCCTTTCAAGACAAAAAAAAAAAGAACATTTTAATATAAAAACTATTATATGATAATAAGAAAGGAAGGAAAATGAATAGAGAAACATTATGAGGCACATATTTATCATTATGCGAAAGCAATGCAAAGGCACACATAAAAAATTTTAGCTGAAAAATTAAATTTAATGAAAATTTGGCAAGAAAATAAGAGCGTCTCATCATTCTTATAATGAAGGAAATACTTCTGCTAAAAGACTAACTTTTAATTTTTTGCTTTTTTCCTCACGCAGTTCGTACTTTATTTTTCATTTATCAAATAATATGCAATTAATTAAGGCAAGTAATTTAAAGATGAAAGTCTAAATTGTACAAAAATGGAGGAAATTCAAAATTTTGAAAGAGCTAAGTGGGACAAAACCAACTAATCTGTTCGTAATTTATTAATTACCAATTTTTATTCAGAATGAAAAAAAAAATTGCTGTAATTCTTGGTGGATGTGTTAATAAAGTTAAATCTTTTAATAGCAATCCCATTAGTGTATGCCTTTAATAATGCATGATTCATTCCACAATACTACAATCGTTTCTGATTTATAATATAAAATTATAGTAGACTAAATTTCGAATAATTTTTAATCAAAAAAGCAAAAAAAAATGAGCAAATTTAAAAGAAGACATTTTACGTGTTTCAGAATGATGTATGACTAAAATGAAAAATAAAACGAAATGTCAATTGAAAATTTGAACGAAGAATGTGAAACCATATGAGAGAAGAAAAAAAAAAAAGGAAAAAAGACGAGTAAACTCAAACTGATCAAGCAAATTTAGCTTGAGTTGCGAACACTGCTGAACGATAAGATTATTAATTGGAATGTTAGTTTGATTAAAATTTTTCATTCCAAAGAAAAGGGAAAAAAGGAAAAAAAGGAAAAATTTTCTCGAATATTAGAGAAAAATATTCGGTAATATTTCAAAAAAAGAATTTAATCATAATTAATTAGCATAATTATGCGATCATTTACTAAAATGTATTTTAGTCATTCCCAGAGTGATTATTAAAACAATAATTCATTATACTATTAAATTTTGTAGCATTTTGTTTCTTTTTTCTTGAAGAATTTATCCTACTTGGAAATATTGAAAATCAAAAAGTTGATTTCTTTTTTTATTGTAAAACCGGATTTAGAACATATAAAATGAGAGACAGAGAAAGAGAAAAAAGTTAACTTTTTTTCTGACAAATTCAAATTTTTACTCAGTTAGGAAAACATCCACGGAGATCGAAAACAGCGTTTGAGTTTACGAATAAAAGCATGCACTCGAAATAAAAATCTAAAATTTTTTTTATCCTTCTGAACCCCCAGAAAAAAAACCGGTGTTTTTTTTTTTTATTAATTAATTTAATACAAGGAACATTGAAAAAGTGAGACTAAGCGATGATTTGCTCAATACGTAATTTACGTTATTATCACGTAGTTAATGGAATTTCAATCATTTCAATCTATTTATTATTTCAGTGCACGCTTTATAAGTATGAAAACAGAAACAGAAATAAACCCAAATGATGATGAATGACTACAAATGAGTATCAATGAGACCGCTGTCATGTAGAAAATATGATGTTTATGATGATGATAATGATGACAAAAAGGTATGATTTTAATAATATTACCACGATACTTGTGGTACCTCTTTGCCAGTATTACTAGCGGTAGCAACACTAGCAACAACTACATCATCGGTTCGTAAAGTGTTATTACCAGTAGTTTGTCCCGTATATTGCTGCTGTTGTAGATGTTCCGCAACACTTGGCCGTACCTCATTTCCCGTTGATGCAACCGAAGTAACAGATGAGATCGTGGACGAGTAATTGCTTAACATATATTCCAAATTATCACCACTTACTGCATAATCCAAAGCTGGTGTTATCAATGATGATGGTGCTTCCAACTGCAATCATAATTATCAATATATTTCTAATAAAAAAATTAATATAAGGGAGCAAGAGTGGTTATTATTGAAAAAGGAAGCTAACAGTATGATTAAAATGATAATTAAAGTTATTTGAAATTCATATGATCACATACAAATTCTGTCCAGATATATCGAAAAACAAA
Organism: Dipetalonema caudispina; assembly: GCA_013365325.1. Classification (NCBI taxonomy): domain Eukaryota; kingdom Metazoa; phylum Nematoda; class Chromadorea; order Rhabditida; family Onchocercidae; genus Dipetalonema; species Dipetalonema caudispina. Next base: position 220,934 of record JABVXV010000064.1, on the reverse strand, counting down.
GTTATGACATGAATCAAGAGAGAAGAACTCAAAATAACATTATAGGCTGTATGGCTAGATTGAATTTAAATAAAAGTGTAAATTTCGAATTCGACAAATTTGATAATTAAATGAAAAATGTGATTCACATCACAAAGAATAAATGTCTAATGGCCGTTGTGCTAATAATTAATTTTACTTAATCTAAGCTGTTATTTAATTTTTTCCATGGCAAATGCTAAGTGTTATATTTTCTCCCAGGAAATTTTTGTTTTCTTAATTCGTTCTTGCTCATAAGCTTTAGCTTACAGCTGTAATTTAAGCAAAGAAATTGCCAAGTTAGTAATAAGCGAAGAAAAAGAGAAGGAAATTAGCACCTGTGGCTGATAACTGATCACATTATGATTGTGATTGGCTAACATATCGGTGGTTTGTGATGCTGTTCCACCGGTTGAATATTGAGATACGAACGGCTGTTGTTGTTGCAGGCTTTGCTGGGGTATTTGATCGGTTTGATTGTTTAAATGCAGATGGAAATAATCGCTGCATCCACCGTTACCACTTGAAAAGGCCAAATTTGGTGGTGTAAAAGGTTGCATCGGATTTTGCTGTAAAATAATTTAATTATATGTTAATTCAGTTAACAGATTTTGAATTTAATGGTTGTTTCTTTTTTTATGATGGAAAGATATCGTCGAAAAAAATTAAGATATTAATGGGAGTTAAATGGTGACGGTTCAAATTAATTAGAACTATTGCATAGTGGAAAAATCTTAGAAATAAAACCATTAAATAAGTAAATTCTAGCTGATTTAATTTGGAGTATTTGATCAAATTCGATTTGAATATCTTGTCATCACAGAATATCCTATTGTTACCAGCCCGAATGATATATTCCAGAAAATTTTAAGCAGGGTGAAAAAATTAATTTCAGTCTAAACTGTAGCATAAAGTGTTTTCTTATCGTGATTGGGTAATTTTTATGTAAACTGTAAAAATGCAATCTATTCAGTTGATATAACTTATTGGATGCTTGAAGAAAATGACAAATTAATCAGAGAAAAATGCGGTGACTGATAATCAATGAGGTGATTTTGATAAGCATACAGTAAACTAAGAAAAAACGAAAATGATAATACGATAAATATAGTATCACATACCAATTGATGAGCGCCGAACATCATAAATGGATTAGCATGGAAAAGCTGAAAAAATTTCACTTCTTTTTTTCGTACAAATTAAGAAAATTAATAAAGTATCTTCAAATTTCCATTTTGTATTAAAAATAACAATTTGGAGAAATATCGATAAAAAAAGGACGAGTATTCATATGTAAAATAATAGTAGAAGGTATGAAAATGAAATTTTTTGAAATAATAATATCGGAAGAAAAGATTTTGATAGTTGAATAAACAAAAAGAAATCAAATTTCTTTGTATTAATTTGATTTCTTCCTCTAAATTGGACTTTAAATTGTCAAATTTTCAGGTCATACAAAAGATAAGATTGAGTTTGTCACTCTTTGATATTTGCGTTTGTTTGTTTGTTTTCTCGAATTAAAATTCTTTAGAATTGGAGGAAAAAAAAAAACTTACATTCATTTCTTGTTTAGCATCAAATGTATTACTCTGACTTCCTAAGCTTTCTAACTCATCGCTGAAAATGAGGAAGAAAAATTAGCATCAGATAAAATGAAATTTGGATAAAAATTATTCACTTTTTTTGATATATCCCACAATCATATATATATAAATAAATATATCATTGGAAGACTACTTTTTGAGGATTCTGACATTTGTTTCATTGAAAAACAAATTCATTTCAATTTTTTTTCGATCAGTACAAAATATTGGATAAAAAATAGGGGAAATAAAAATGCTATTTCATCTATTTGATTCAAAAAATTCTATTGGTATTTATTTTTGAATTAGAAAATTTGTAATAACTGATAAAAGGGAGAAAATGATGATAATATAATTTTGCAAGAAGACGAATAATACTAATTGTTACTTTGCAATAGAACAATGTATTAAAAAAGAGCTAAGAAACTTTGGAAAACTTTGATGCATTTTATTTAAAGCATTAATAGGAAATGAAAAAAAAATTGATATTGTGATTAATAATACAAATACTTTTTTACTTTAATTCTTTTAGATATAAAAATACATACCATAGATTAGTTTTAAAAGCCGAATCATCTTTAAGCATTGATGTTAATCGTGTGGTACTATTCAGTAATGAATCCAACTCTTTGTGATCACTTATTGATAACGCCTTTTGACTGCTAAAGAAACCATCCTGAAAATGATAAACATATGGATTTGATAATATCAACAAAAAGTGAAAGAATTTATATGTTGGAAATTTGATGAATTTCAAAAAAACAAAAAAATAAAAAACGAAAAATATAGAAAATTTTCAGCAATATTAAATGGCAGTATGATGATAAATGGTTAATTGGTAGGGAAAACGATAAAACGAGACAATGGTAGAGGAAATTGACCTTTCTCAACAAATCAAAATGGAAGGATGGGATGATAATTTTGTCGTATTACGAATACTTATTTCAATTATTTAACCATTTTAATGCCGACAAAAAACCATTTTATTCCCTTTTTATTTTCCTGTTTTCCCTTACCAAATACAGTAACCTCATTTATTTACGTATATCACGTGAAACGTTTAATATTAGAAAGCATTCAAGAAAGTTTTCTTAACTGTTTCTTTAAGCTAATTAAAGCAGTAAAGATAATAATAGATAATATAAGTATAGGTAAATTACAGGTTAGTATGAGAAGAAATTCCTATTAATAAAATTCGTTGTAAAGTTGAAATATATGTAAGTAATTCGCTTCATAAATATATTAAGAAAAAAAAGATGACACTAAATGAATGATAAGCGTTAAATACGTATTATTTATTCCATTTTAATTTATTGATAGTAATTTTTATTGACAACTATCATTTAATGGAAGGTAATTTTTGAAAAATATTGCCAAAAATATTTTTCCGGAATTGTAAATAGGAATGCTTACATAGTACTGATCTTATAATAAAACTTCTCTAACAAAAGCTATTTTATTCTGTTTAACTTATTCTGAAAAATAAATTAATATGATTGCACTGTTTTTTTTTCTTTCAAATTTAATTCATTAAAGATTACGAATGTTAAAAAGTAATACAATTTCGTTTGAAATCAATTATAAATTTAAAATTTTCCATGTTCAAAAGGATATTTTTTCATTTTATGACTATGATTACATTAATATTTCGTCATTTATCAAAATTTATTTCTCACTTTTTGTTTTTCTTTCTAAAAATTTATTTTTCAATCATTTTAATGGCTTACCGCTTGTAATGGTGCATGGATAAATGCATCATTTGAACCAATAAAAGAATGACTAGAACTGGTATTACTGTTGTTGTTGCTGTTGTTGGTAGCAGTGGTGCTGGTGGTGTTGTTGTTTCTGTTCGTATTATTTGGGATATTGGCAGTACCAGTGATAAGATCAGTGCTGGTTGATGTTATCGATCGTGAATGCACTGATAATTTGGTATTACGTCGTCTTCCCGAACCTGTCAAATGACCAACACCACTTGCTGAACTTGTTATCAAACGTGCACTACCTATTCCCGTTTCTGAACTTGAACTTGCATTTACACCATCGTGATTCTCCAGCTGAAATTCTAATATTAAATATTTGGAGATTTCACTTCAAATTTAATTTCAAAATAAAATTTTTTTGTCATAATTCTTGAAAAAATTTATATTATCAAGTATCTCACAAACTACTATTAATTTTTACTATTATTATTGCCATCATTAATACTATTATTATTATTATTATTATTGTTATTATTATTATTATTATTGCTATTATTACTATTACTATCACCATTACTGTTATCATTACTATCGCTATTATCACCATTATCACTATTGGCATTATTATTACCATTATTGTTATTATTAATTATTATTATTACTAGTATTAATATTAAATACAACAATCTATATTGAACACTAAAACGATTTAGACACAATGATTAAATATTACTGATATAATTTTAATATGTAATCAAGTATTAGGTATAAATGCTTATCAATCGCTGTCTTTTTCCAATGTTTTGTAACCTTTTATATTGATGTAATAGATTTTGTTCAAGCAGAAAAGAACAAAAATATGGTATTTTAGTGATTATTTAATATAATAGTCAAGAAAATTCGATTTCTGTATATTATCAAACTTAAGCAAAATTTCTTCTTATCCCATACTTTGGCAATTCTTTGAATTTAAATAAATTGGAATAACGAAATATAAGAAAAATTCTGGTCTTTTTTTTCTTTTTCATTATTCCGATATTTTTTTTTCACCATAAAACATTCGCTTATTTGATTTTATGCTAATGATTATTATTTAAATTGTTAAATATGAATAATATCATCAACATAAAATATTGCAAATATACTGTGATAACAACTAATTAATTTTTTTTTTTTTTTTCTTCATAAATGTTCAGATGAAATGATAAACTTCAAACGAATCATCAACAGAAAAAAAAAAAGAAAGAAAAAAAAGAAGAAAACTTTAAAATAATATAAAATGAAGAAAACGAACATGTCGTCGTTTAGCTGCCGTTGCATAGGTAAGAGTTTTTTCCAATGGATCATTTTCGATTCCTGTCATTTCATTTTTTCGCTGATGCATTTCCTTATGACATTTGAGTGAATTCTTCCATTTAAACGTCATACGGCATACATTGCACTCGAAGGGCTTATCATCCGAATGAATCCGTTTATGATTCCAAAGTGTTGAACGACGATTAAACCGTGCTTTACACATCTGTATCGATAATAAATATTCAATATATTATTATTTCTTTGTCTTTCTCCTATATCATTCAACTTTTTCATTTATTATTTATGGCAATTTAATAAAATGTTTGTTGTTTTTTTTTTCCCTTTTTTTTTTTATTTTAAATGTTTAAAAAATGAATAAAATAACAGGAGAGAATTAGCAATATTTCTATATTTAGTAGCCAAATTCAAATTTAAATTTTGATAATAAAATTCACGTTTAAATTTTTCCTGTAGTTTTCCCTTTTTTTTAAAATATTAAGAAATGGATGAAATAATAGAAGGTAATTGGAAAATTTTTGCATTTTAGAAATTTTGACAACAAAATTTTATTTATAATTGCTTATTTAAATTCACAAATTTTGAACTGTTTATAAAAACTAAATGATATTAACTTATGTATGATTATTATTTAACATTTCTTTCTTTTTTTTTTTTCCTTCTTTTTTCGTCGTCTTCTTCTTTTGAATGATACTTATGTGTAATATGAATAGGAAAGTAAACTTTTGGCAACAATCTCGTAACCGAAGGCTTAACATATTACACAAAATTTATTATGATTTATTTATTACACAAATGTAGCACGTGTCATGATAGAGTTCAAGAAAATAGTTGAATAAAAATTAGATTAGATTAATATTTATGATTTCATTCATACTGTTGTTGTTGTTGTAAAATTTTCCAACTTTATGCATATTGATCAGTCAAAATATGATTTCATGATCGGATATTGTATATGATATACGATCAGAAGAAGTTACTGTGATAAAATTACAATACTTTCTTATTTAATATAATTAGATAATAATTAGATTTATATTATATCCAAGAAGTAATTCGGTAGGAATTACAAATAAGTAATAATTTAATTGTTTATAATTTGTATGAAAATGTTTGAAAAATGAAATACATTGCATTCGAAAGGTTTCTCGCCGGTATGTGAATTTTGATGTTCTTCAAGTTCCATTTTAGAGCCAAATCGTGATGAACACATATTGCAATTGTATGGTCGTTTACGATCAGCCGTTAATGGCCGTCCTGAAAAAAAAAGTTAATAAAAAAGTAATGATCAAATCAAATAATTAATATTAACTGATTACTGTATAAAATTGAATGGAAAATAAATTTGAAATTATAATAAGAACTTTTTGTCTTAAATCAAAATATCAATGATACTATTTAACTCGAATTTTATCATCCATGAAATTAAATGACAGAAATAATTGTTTCAGCTTTTACTTCCTTTTTTTTGTTGTAAATAAGCTTTAAAGATTATGGGGGAACAATATTACAATGTATTGTCAAGTTGAATTTGAAAGGTGTGAAATCGAAAAAAAAGAAAGTTCATCAAAATAATAAGGTGTAAAATTAAATTGACGATAAAAAAATTTTTTCCCAATAAAATCGCATTGGAATTGAATTTTAATAAAAAAAAAAAAAAAAAAAAAAAAAAAAAAAAAAACAAATAGAATTATAATAAATGTCAAAATAAACAAGAAAATATGGTATTTGCATGTGCGTCGTATCTTTTTAGACTTTTCTAACATCTGCAGATAACGTACGTATAATATTCATCCATACACGTATGACGTTTGTCTATGTTGTAATGTTTATCCATATACGTGTGATATTTATCGATATACGTGTGATGTTTCCGTATAAAATTGTATTTGAGCAGATGGTTCCTTTTGGTTAGAGATTTATGAGTAAATGTCACAAAAATGGACGCAAAAAATTACCATTTTGATGGATATTGGAAGATGATGAATGAGCAACTTGGGCATTTGTAGTAGTTGCTGTACCAGTGGCTGTAGTTATATCATGCCCGTACAACCGATAATCTGTTGTTACTACTAGAAAACGATCAGCATCAATTAATTTTGACAAGAAAAAAAAAAATAAAAACAAAGATCATTTATCATTTAAATGATAAATTTTTCCTTACTCAAAGAAGAATTTACATTTTACTTGATGTCATGATATAATTGATAACAATGCATTATTATACAATCAATGCTAACTACGCACAACTTATCCAGTAAGTAATAGATTTATATGCGTGAAATTTAACGGATTTGACACGTTTTATGATTTATAAATTTTTACTTTTGTAACGAAATTTAGAAAAAAATTTCGATTTTTATTTGAAAAATTAATTTCATCTATAAAATTTTCGGCTTAAACAAATGAAGTAACGTTGTTTACCTGTGTAGAATTTTAGCAACAAAATATTATGTTTATGGGACTAGGAGGGGGAAATTTTTGATGAAAATAAAACAAAACATTTGGATGGAAGATAAGAAGGTGTCTTTGTTTGCTAAATTATTTTCATATATATCAAATTTCAAATATCAAATTATCAGATTTAAAATGGCAAACTATCAAATTTTAAATATCAAATAAACTTTAAATATCGAATTATCAAAATTACCAACAATTCATTTAAACTTTCTGACATTTGCAGAATTATTTCCTAATTGTAAATTTTAAGATTAAAGGATTTTAAGCTATTTCTACTCGTTGTTATTGCATATTTTTTTTTTAGCATAGACCTATAATTTGTGAAAATTGTTTAACTTTTGATGACTTCCTTTATTTATCAAAAAAATCAAGTACTTCTTAAATTTTGTAATGAATCTATGGTGTCATAACGTCAAATCAAATATTTATTTCATCAGTAAATTACAAAATTATCAATGTTATTTCCCTAATTGTGTCACTCTTAATTATTTTTAAGCTAAAACTTTTCAATTGAATTTTAATCTAAAATTTCTTTACTTCTTATTTTGCAAAAATTCATTCGTCATTGCTATCAAAATTAATTCCTAATTTTATTTCTTCATCAAATAATTTGCAACATTTACCAGCACCATTGCCAGATTGTTGTTGTTGTATGTTAGCGACAGTGTTGTTGTTGCTACTACTATTGCTTTCATTGTTGTTGTTACTGTCGTCGATGTTATTATTGTTGTTATTGCTATTATTGTTGTTGTTGTTATTGTTGCTGTTGCTGTTTGTTGCATCTACCGTACGCGTCGTTGTACGCTGATTGGATGATACTGATGAAGATGATGGTAGGGAACACGATTCAGAAATACCGGATGAAGTTGATTGTTGCTGATTTGTTGCGGTTACTGCTACCACAACTGCCTGAGGCGGAAGAATTTGATGTTGTTGTTGTTGTTGCTGTTGCAATGTTGTTTCAGTTTTCACCAAATACGGATTATGCAAATATCGTGCGGGAAGTGATTGATGTACTTCCATTTTTCAAATATTCTGTATCGAATTTTTTCTTTTTCGTTTTCTTTTTCGTTTTTGTTTCTAAATTATTATCTTCCGTTTTCGAAATCGATGAATGATGATTATAGCATTTAACATGAAGTACCGGATGAACCGAAAATGTTCCTGTTAAAATCAGTAAAGTTGTCAGCTCCAATGAAATCGCTGGAATATTTTGATTAACATCATTGATCAATAGTTAGTCTGAAAAACAAAAAAAAAAAAAGGGAAAATGTTTAAATATACTCATTACTTTTTGAAGCGAATGTTGCATAAATAACGCTAGTAAATTAAATACGCCGAATAGTTCAAATATCACGTTCAACTTTAAAATAATCATTGAAATTAATTGATTTATTTAACAATACAACTACTAGTTTTATCATTGAGATTGTAAAATTGAAAATTTTAATTTTAAATTTTATTAAATGCTCGAAATTTTGTTTCAAAAATTAAATGATTTCTTTGATTTTAAGTGTTGATTTTTCCTAATTTTTCTCATTGAGAAAATTTCAAACGGATCAAGGAATTAAACAAGCATAAATTGGATGTAATAAAAACATGTTGTAATAATTAGTCAACTATAAGAAAGAATGCAACAAGTTTTTCTATAAATTATTTGTCTATTCTAATCCAATAAAAATGAATTACTGATACAATAAGGATATCATTAGCAATAAATGAATGATGCACATGAAATTAAAAAAAAAATGATCTGGTATAAATTCCAATCCAAAATTTCTTTAATTAGTATAACGGTTGAATTATTCAATTCGTAATTGGCAGATTTTATAAATTATTTTGCATCAATAGCAATCATTCATTCTTCAGCTACTTATTTTTTTTTATTTCCTTATATTTTTAACCTCATTTGTTTTCCGTACTTGAAATCCATATCGATTACTTAAAGTCCAAGTAAAAAGTTTGGATAATAAAGAAGACGGATATGATAACCGTAAAAATTTGTGATAACATTTTATGCAATAATATGATAATGATTGCAATGATATTGGTGTAATAATTTAATACTAAGTAAGGGTGAGAATAATTAATTATAACTGATGTGATAACGATGAAAATTTTGCAAGATAGTATATGTTAGTGATACATTATTGAATTGTTATCAGTAGCCAGTGATAATGTTGATAATTTAAATTAATAGTAATAGTTACAATAATAATCACAACATATCAATATATTTCACTATTATTAACTATGAATTTTGTTCACTTAGCTAAATAGGCTCTTTGCTAATTTCGAAAAAGAAAAAAACGAACAATTTGATCTATTGCAATTGAATGTTAGGCTTATTGTTCATATTGTTTGACATATCAATATTATCTTTTATACAATTATCTAAAAATTTCTGACAAAATAATTAAATTTAATACTGATTAATTAACTTGAAATAAATGCAAATTGAACGAAAAGGCTTACCGGAACAGAGGAAAAGAAGGAAAGAAACAAAACGAAAGAGGAGAAAGGAAGAGAGAGAGAGAGAGAGAGAAGAGAGAGAGAATAGAAGAAAAAAGTTAGTTCAAAGCATCGGACAGGAAATGAAATAATCTCGAATGAAACGGTAATCGGTTGGCTTACAATTGATAATTGTCACATTAAGAAGGAAAAAAAAAAAAATTGTTCAACTAAACCGTTAAATGTTTTTTTTTTTTTTTTTTTTTTTTTTTTCTTTTTCTTCTTCTTTTTTATTCCATAATTCTTCGCTTTTCCGAACCCGAAACAAAATATTAAGAAGAGAATTTTAATGCAAAAATACAGTGAAAGAAATGAAATAAGAAAAAGAGAGGGAGAGGGGTGGAGAGAGAGAGAGAGAGAGAGAGAGAAGTTGTAGTGATGATCGGCACAAGAAGAATGAAAAAAATATATATATCTGATGATTGGGTGTGGCTTACATTCCTCAATTTTTCATTTCCAAAACTTCAAATGCGCCAATTGTTGATTGCGCACAATAAATTATCACCCATGCTTTCCGCCTCGCTTCAATCTTTTTTTTTTTTTTTTTTTTTTTTTTTTTTTTTTTTTTTTTTCTCCTTCCTTTTAGATTGAAATGGGGAATGGAATGATTGGAGTTGGGTTTTGATGTGGAACAGATAATTTTGGGTCGAAATAATAAATTTTTTTTTTTTTTTTCAAAAAATTTACTTTGTCCATGAATAAAGGACAACGTAAATTTTCAAAATTTATTTTTGATGAAAAAAAAAAAAAAAAAAAAAAAACAAAAAAAAGAAAATTAGGTAAAAAAAAAAAACACAAATACATATATACACACACAAATACAACATTAAAATGATTTCATTCATCGATGTTGGCGCCATCGAATTGAAACATTATCGTTTTTCTTTGAAAAATTTTTGAATAGAAAGAAGAGAGCAAGGAATTGAACAAAAATTTGCAACACTAAAAGAATGATTACTTTAAAAAACATAAAATCGAATAAAAAAGTTAACAATGAGTAGTTTTCAATTACGTTGATTTTTAATGAACTGATATGAGAAATATTGAATGATGATAGCTACTTTCAGATGTTTCCTCAATTTATCATTAGCACATCAATTCTTATGACATACTATTATTGGCTTTTCTCATGGGATGAAAATTTAATTATTGAATTAAATTACGATTAAATTTGGTATGAATTTTGTTTCATTTCATTATAATTTTTGCGTTTTGCTTCATGAAAAAAAAAAAAAAAAAAAAAGAAATATGTCGCATTTGTAAGTTATTGCTATTTGCTATTCGCTATTCGTTATTCGCTATTCACTAGCACGTAAAATTCGCATTCTTTTTTTCAAAACAAAACATGGTGATGTCAATGAAATTGTTGTTTATGTTTAATTCCAGCCAATGTAAAAGTTGTCAAGTGAAAATTAATTATATCAGAGAATTAAAATGATTGCAATTAAATGTTATCGAGTAGAAAAATTGCATATGAAATTATCTATTGAAATTATTTGAAATATCGCAAGTAGAAAAGGGAAAAAAAAGGTCTTTTTTTTTTGCTTTTTACATTTACATTATTTATTATCAGTTAAATGATGTGTTTGATTTTGAGTTTAATTCGAATGAGTAAAAAATAAAGAGGAAGAGAAATTTCGGTCAAAGAATGAAAAAGAAAGAAAAATCGTTGATTTTAAAGATGGATAACTGTGTTGCTGCCAGCAGTTATGTTAAATGATATGACCAGAAAATTTTGGTGAATGTTGTAATGAATTTGAAGAAGAAGAGACAATTTGCATTGGGAAAACAATCAGTAAAGCATCAATAATCGTAAAAATTAAAACTTTTATCATTATTAAATTAAAATATTAAATGAAACTTATATTTAACTAATCGATTTTATATTTTAGAAAAGAATTTTTGTTTAATCTTTTTTTTTTTCAATTCCATTAGATAATGCTAAAGAAAGGTACATATAGTATATATTGAAGGATAATGGATATACAACAATTTGCTTATGTTTACTTGTCGTTCGTTTGATTTGTTAACATAAGTATAATTTGAATCGAATGGTACCTGAATCTCCCTTTCTCTCTTTCTCTCTCTCTCTCTCTACCCATCTATCTTTCCAGTAAATAAAAATTTCAGATTTTGTAAATTGGAACGAAGCTACGACTACCGATCATCATTTTGAAGTAGATAGAATCATTGCGGCTTTTTTTTTCTTTTTTTTTTTTTTATTTTTTTCTTTTTCTTGGAGTGGGAGGAAGAAAAGGTCAAATAAGACAAGAGACGAGAAATGAAGGTAAACCAAAGAGTTTGAGCAAAATTATGTACCCGTAATTTACAATATAAAGGACAATTCACTCAGATTCATAGTAGAGTAAAGGAAAGAAAAAGGGAAAGAGAGGGAGAAAGAGAAAAAGAAAAGAATATTTTTTAATATACCATAATAAACAATAAACGGTAAACTATTTAAAAAACAAGTATTGCATATATACATATATAAGTAAACTGCTAAAAATGATAACAATTTACCCAAAACTTTTACGAACAATTAATTAGTGTCATTTTTTCATATCATTCCTACCGTATTCAATGAGAATTAGATCAGTTACCATATTTGAAAGATATAAATATATGGATATGTATTATTGTTTGTGCTATTTTAAGCCAAAATTCAAATTTATTCAAATATTTTTGACAACAAATGAAATCTTATTATCAGAGATTGTAAATATCAATTGATAAAAAAAAAAATGATCATTTTAAAAGGCAAGAAGAAAGGGGAAGCAGAAAATAGAGTGACGGAAAAATGACTGATATATTGCCATGTAGTGTAATTATCTATTAATAAATGACCGTGATAAGGTCATTTGCTCATTTGGGATTATTTCATTCGATAATGAAACATTTGACATTGTATTAGCACAGAAGAAAATAAGAAAGGCGAAGAAAAGGAAATGACAAATGATTGCAATAGGAAAAAAAATAAACCAAAGATTCATGTATAATTAAAAAAAATAATAATAATTAATCCCATCGTTTTATAGGAAAGAAGAAAAGGATATCAGAAATTATTTTTTAATTAATACGTATTTGTAGATATGAATATATATATATATACTAATAGATTTTTATTGGAAAACTTGGGCAAAATTGTTGCTATTCTTGAGTAATAATCAAACTAAAGGTTAATTATATGTGTAGATGAAAAAAATATATATATATAAAGGAATTATTAAGTATTATATTTTTTCAGTTATCTATAAAATTTTGTAGTAAAATGATAAAACTATAGTAATACAGCTAATAAAAAAATGATGAAAGTAACACACATGGGGAAATCGGCGCTCTTCGATAATTTCATTTCATCTATCTATCGCTTTTAGTTATATCCAATAAACTTTATCATATAGTGAAAGATTGTATCGGACTGTTTTCATTCTAACTGATATTACCGCCATTATGTCTCTTTTAAATGGACAATTTCCAAAAATTTTTTTTTTTTTTTAACATTTTTCGTAAAAGAAAAAAAAACAAAAAATAAAGCATTAAAGGATGCTTTTATTCTAAAAATTTTTTCGTTTACGGAAGCTATGAATACTTTTAGTTACAAAATTTTCAATACTGGAATTATGCAAATCTGAAATTGTAAATAATTGGAATTTGTATATTTGTGTATAAGTTGAAGAGAATTAAAAATGATACAAATATCAATACTAACATGCATTGCAAATCAATCAAAAGTGTTAGGATTATCTTCGCCGATCATTGCCCGATTAAAACATTACATGCAATGTTGTTAATGAAAAGATATAGAGGATACGGTGATACATCCCTAAGCGAACTGATTGCGTAAAATTTTTATGAAATTATCACGGATAATTTATTAATTTCTTAAAAGTTTAAAAATGATTCCAATCATTCTGAAATTAATTGGCTGATAACTTTGTAAATTTTTTGTGTTTAAGGCTTTATTCTATTTGAAATAAGCAATACCTGCTGATGTAATTATGTGAAAAAAAAAAAAAAAAAAAAAAAAAACAATGAATAAGGAATAATGTTACAACAAATATGCCAAAAGACAAACATTTTTGTTAAATTAAAATTTTGTAATAAAATGAAGATAAATAGAACAATTGATTAACAATTAGTTAATTAATTTGTCACACATATAATTATGATCTTTTTTTTCTTTTTCTCTTCCCACTTTACGTCATAATACATAATCCATTTCCTAACCTTCAACCTGAACAATGCAATATCTCAATATGACGAATGGGAAAAAAAAAAGTTTTTTGTTTCTTAATTCAAAGATTGGAATAAGGGCGGAAAATCTATTTCATTTCTTTCTTTCTTTAAACTTTTTAATGGAGAGGCGGTAAATGATCAGAGTGTGATTGATCGAAAGGACAGAAGAAACGCGGTAACGACGAGTGGAATTGATAGCAAAAGGTAACGAAAGCGGTAAATGAGAAGAAGAAATGAAGAAGCAGAAGCAGAAGAAGAAGAAGAAGCCGATATGGAACGGGCACAATTGCTTGAAGTAGCAAGTAGGTATAGCTTTAGCTCGAGCGATCGAGCTCAATCGCTCGAGCTAAAGCAACAGCAGTTTCAGCTGTATATCAAAAAGTCAAAGTATCGGACAGACTGATGGAAGGCGTAGTAGTAGTATACTACTACTACTACTACTATGTAATTTTGGTTTTACTGCTCATCTTTTTCCACCTATTTATCTATCTATCTAACTAGCTAGCTAACATGCTAACATCTTAATGCTATGCATCTAACTCAACCTCTAACTAAACGAAGAAATGATGGAAGAAAAAGAAAAAGAAAATGTTGAATATTTTGGGAAAAATTTTTGATCAAATAAATTACCACTTATCACTATCAATAATAACATAAGCGTAAGGAAACAAAATTTAGGAAATTCAATTTTTCGTCTTGCGTATTTGCCCAGATAGAAAGTAATTATAATTGATAAAAATATTTTATAAAATGGATAAATCAAGTGGAGAATAAATGAGAACATTTTAATAATGTTTGTAATTATTTAATAACAAGATAGGTAAATAAATAGATAATAAGTGGATAGGTAAATAAGTAAACAAGCAAATACAATTAAAGTGCAATCTTTTAAACTTTTAATGTACTCTTTATAATTTTTTAGATGAAAAGTTGATTGTATTTTTTAAAATCTTAATCATTGAAAGTCATATAAATCAATATATTAAAACGAACATTTCAAATGTTGATATTATGTCATGCAATTTAAAATACATCCGGTATACGGTGACATGATATACTGTATTGGATTATATTTAAACATGAAATGATTGTTAAAATTCAAATAGTTCTTAGAAAGTGGAAAGACTGAAAAACAACCTTCAGTGCAAAATGTAAAGCAAAATCGTAATTATGATATTTATCAACTTCGAAATCTCATCGATCTTTCATCTATTCCGGAAATTAAAATCTGATATTGGAAGTTTGCACTGCGGAACAAAATTTTAGATAGTTTTAGATTAATTGAGCAGTAAGAAAAACTACTCAAAATGGAAAAAAAAAAGACGAAATTTTGAGATCTTATCGTACTAAATCGTTTTAAATTTCTAAATACAATCAGCGTGGATAAATTTATTAAAAAGTTAGGCAAGGTGAATTACGCATCATCTCACTTTTTACATTGCAGTTTTCAAGTAAATCAGTACAATAAAGTATAGCAATAAAATAATGAGTAGTTTGAATAATTGAAATCAAAAATTAGATTACAAGTTAATTAAGTTAAGAGAAAATAAGATTGCACTAATTGAGGAATTTTTATGTTGTATGAATTAGATGTGATAATTTCGAAATTGAAAAGTTTTTGTGAAGTCATCTTATCATGCATTATCATACTACTGATAGTGATGACACATTATTTAGGGAAAATCGGATAGAAATAGTAATTATTCCTTACTTAATTATTTTGAATCGGAAATTGTTATTATCATTATTATCAATACTATTTTTTAATGCTTATAATCTTTCTCTTTTCATCCTAATTTTTTTTCTTTCTTTTTTTTTTTTCGTTAATGTTACTTAAAATAAGAGTAACTGATAGCATAGAAGCTTGCTGATAAACTTATCAATGCGCGTACGTTTGTATTCATACGTTAACTACGTAAAATTTTTTATTATACCAAAGAAGAAAGCCAAAAAATATTTGTAAGTAATATAACATCAAAAAAAAAAAAGAAAAAAAACAACAAAAAAAGAAAAGGTAAATTTTTATAGATTCTGATAGGTCTTTTAATTCTTGTTTTTTAATTGTATGTTATTTTGTTGATTTTTGTCCTCTCATGGTGGACTCAATTAATTAATTTCAACAAAAAGCAATTTTCTTTTTTCTTCTCATTTTTTTCATTTTTTTTTTTTTTTTTTTTTTTAAAGCAAATAATTAGATTATCTGAAATAAATATTCTGAAACACCGAAGGTGCTTACTTTTAATTTGATTTGTCAACAAAAATAAAAAATAATAATGGTAAATCTAATTAATGAATAAGAATGAAAAAATGAGTTATTCTCTTTTTATTTTTCCATTTTCCAGATTAGATATAATTTAAAATATAACTACAGTTAATTGATCGTTTAAAAAAAAAAGAAAAAAAAGAAACAAAATCTGATTCAAAAAAGCAATATGAATAGTCATTGAGAGCTTTGAAGAAATAAATTAGTCGTATAGCTGAATGATCGATTTCAAATACGTGTGAAATTTGAAAGTTCAATTTTAATTTGTGAAAATTTTCAATTCCTTTCCTATTTTTCTTCCCATTTTCCCTTCGTTTTCTTTCTGCAAATGACATTTTTTAAACTGATAAATGATTAGATGGCAAGATGATAATTTATATTATTACACGAACGGATGTACAATTTTTTGCATCTGCATCTATTTCTTATTCAAGTATTTTTTCATGACCCTTGAACTATGTTAATACTTTCGGGAAATCCAGTATGCAATCAATAAAAACTAAAACAGGAAATGTTTAAAAATAAGAATGATAAAAAATAGCTAAACATATATGTTAAAGTTCATTTCGCAAAGATATACTTTTGTTGTTGTTGTTGTTAATGATGAATATTTTCCCTATTATCATCTGAGTGTTGCGAAAAATGAAGAAAAAAGATCCTAAAAAAAGCAATGGAATCTCGCGAATATAATTGAATTATTGTTAGAAAAAGGACAAAATTAATTGATATATTTAAGATATATTTGTAAGAATAAAAAGTAACGAGAATCAATGAAAATAGAAGAGGGAAGATTATACTATCACTAACCAAACATTTTTATCATCAACAACAACAACCACAGAGTAACAGCCTGATTTGAACATCGTACCGGTTGATTAGGGCAAGAAATATTCCAAGTGTAGTTAGCTAACAGCTGTTCCTCAGATAGACATAAGAGTAAAGAGAAAGATGGATAGACAAACATAAACCACCGATCTGATCTGATGTTGGAGAAATTAAGCACAATAGAAATTGTTAAAGTTGAAGTGTAGCACTTATTGAGCATAATAGAGAAATATACACATACCTGATAATGGATATCATGTGACTTTTAAGAATTTGATAATATCAGTTATGAATATTTGATGGAATGATTTGGACAAAAAGTACAAAATAATTAATGAATCATTGTGGAAAATTTGTAAATGTCACAATTCAACATTTTGATGTACTGTTTTATTTTTTTTTTTTTCTTTTTTTGTGGAAATTTACGAAGCCTTATTTCATTCAATAATTAACAAAATCAATAAATGCTTATTTTAAAATGCATAAATTTTTTCATGAAAAATCATCCATACATTATTAAATTGCACAAGCATTATCACTTACTTCACGCATTTATGATTATTTACGTGTTTTGTGAAATTTGCTTACAATACTTACAATTATCATTTTTTTTTTTTTTGCGATTGACTTACTAATTTACTATCCGTGATATATCATACGAATCAATGATGTATATTTTGAATTATAAAGTATCCTAAATTATAAAGTTTATTTAACTTTTTCAACATATGGTGAATTATATGGCATTCCGGAAGAAGTGACATTCAGGAAGAAAAAATACTTTCCTTCTTCTCTAACAAGCCAATGAATCTGATTAATGCGGCAAACGAAATGCATGCCCGGAAAGAAAGAATTACTTTTGATAAGATAGCAAATGAAACAGGCATTATCCATTCAATTAACTGTCTAATTAAAACAATGCTAATCAGTATGAATGTTAATTAAAAATTAATGGATTATGCTTGAAGTATCCAAATAATTATTTTAAAATGCAAATATAATATATTGGAAAGGAAAAGAAAAAAGTAAAGAAAAATATGAGTATATAATAATATTGGTAACGAAATACGATATTAAATTATCATTTTTATTTTGTTTTTTTTCTCAATGACAAAAGTGAAAGAAAATAAGTTACCAAAATCATTTCAAAAAATTTATTTCCAAAATGATAGCACAAGTTTATTTAATTTGAACAGATACGAAAAACAAATTTAGAAATTATTGAGACATTTCTTGACGAAAAAAAAAAGGAAAAAGAAGGAAAAGAATGCTCAGATTAGAAATGATCAGTACTAAGGTAAAGTAATAGACCAAATGATCGATAGTCCATCAGTTTTCCTTGGCAAAAATAGAAGGAATGAAAAGTGCGACGAAATAGGTAAAGAAGAGGAAATAAAATTTTTTCGAGAAAATAAAAGAAAGGACTAATTAAGAATAGCACTATGACATTTCCGCTCTAACCTATGGGATGCTTTGTCTTTTTCAATTTTAGAAAAAAAAATTTTTTTTTTTTTTGAAGTTAACAAAAAACTTCTACTGACTTTTTTTGTCAAATCAATTGGCGTCTCGGGAAAAAGAAAAGGAAGTTCATCGCGGAACAGGTTTTCGCCTTTTTTTTTTTTTTAGTTCCCTCAAGTATTTTTGAATCAGTGATTAGTCTTAGTCTTAATGAATTTTGTTCCAAAAAAAAAAAAAAAAATCAATTAAAAAAATGAAAAGAAAGCAAAAGTAAAAAATTGTTTGAGGAAAATAAATAAATAAAAGAAATGATGGATGCAAAAGTAAAAAATAATGATGAAAATTGAAATATTGGATAAAATTGAAAGAAAAAGAAACGGAAAGATTGAAAAAGACTTGAAGGAATTCTAATAATATGCAAATCATAAAACAATATAAGAAATAAATGAATTCGTCAAGTAAGGAAAGAAAAGCTTTTTTTTTAAAAAAAAAAAAAAAACCTTAGCAATGTTTTAAAATGATAGTGAAAAAATTAAGGAGTTGGAAGAAATGAAATAAATTTAATTAACCATTTTCTGGAACAATCTTTCTTTAGAATTTGAAAAATTTGTAGGCAATGCATAAAATATAATGTGTAAATAACACGAAAATATTAAAACAAAAAAAAAAGAAAAAATGAATGAATCATTTAAATAAAGAAGGATAAAAAGATAAAAAAAAATAAAGACAAACTGTTTTCTTTGAACCTTAAAAAAAAAAGTTTTTTTTAAATGATAATGAAAAATTAAAGAATTAGCAGAGAGAAAATAACGTTAATTAACCTTCTGGGTGTATTTTTTTTTAAAACATTGTATGTTATTATATTGTTCGTTGGGTTGATTCAAACTTTATCATTTATTAACTTACTATTTGGGTTAACCTATCCAGAGTTTTCAATTTTTTCTACATCATAGGATACAATCAAAAATTTGTATATCATTCTATCTACAATGACAAATCAAACAAAAAAAAAAGAAAAAAAAGAAAAAAGAAGAAAAAAATAAAAAAAAAATGATTGAAGAAGAATTAAATATTAGATTTGATCATTAATCCATTGATACTTATTTGTTTCGTATGAATTAAAGTATTAAAAATTTTTGCCAAAATTTAACTAAATGATGGAACAGATATTTAACTGTCAGACAGATTTAGCTAAACCATTAGCTCTTTATCTGTGTAATAAATCATTTTTGCGTTTTTTTTTTTTCTTTTACAAATGACAAAAATCATTTCGAAGTATTTCACTCTTTCTTTATTTTTTTTTTTTTTTTTTTTTTTTTTTGTTCGCGATTTTTGATTTTGAAAACTGTTCGTTTGGTACTAGTGTACGGAACGGCACTTAGTATAAGGATAGCCTAATAGAGTGTGAAATATGTGACAATTCTGATGAAATTTGATGTGTGCAATGTTAGCAAATTTTAAAATTTGTAAAACGAGCAAGAATAACTGGTAACTAATATTTTTGGTTTGAAATTGATTCGTTTAACTAAAGATAATTATATTTTTCGCTTGTAATTTGGTAGAACTCATTTTTTTTCTTTTTTTTTTTCTTTTTTTTTTTTTTTGAAAGAAATTATTACGAGAAATATAAATTATTGAAGTAGAGAATTTTAAAATTTTTATTCCTGAAGATAACATTTAAAAAATACAAGTTTGCAATTAAGGAAGAAATTAAGTTGATACTTGGCTATTAGATACAATATTCACTAATCAGAAGTTTTCTTTAATCAGAACTAATTGATATCTTTTAGTTACAAATTATTGGATTTATGGAATGTTAAATGATTAAAAAGTATTGCAATCATTCTTTCGGTTCATATTTTCGATTATGATTTTATTTCATGTCATGATTAATTAATCCGATGTTAGTCAATCTAAAACTTAGCAGTACTGTATCAGTTTATTGGAACCATTTTAGACATATATCATATCATACTTCAATATTACCTTCTGATAAACTATTCAAGATAACTTTTATCATGGATCATCGTAATTCTTATTCAAGTAATTCTTACCTGATCAATATGTTTAGTGGTTAAATTTGCTAATGTGTTGTTTTGATTGATAAATGGCTAAAGATTAGTGAATTATGAGTATCTTTTTTTTTTGTTATCATTATTTTCAAAAAGTATCAGATGTCGAAGTAAACAAATGAATGAATGATTAATATGTCAAATGTTAATTTAAATGTTTTCACTCAAAATATTTGTCGAAAAAAAAAAAGTTTTCACAAAATGATTTCACTATTTCAACATAATCATTTGCAATATTTAATTTCAACATTGTAATTAGCAAAGACTAATCAAAGAAAAACTGGTAAAGTACAACATTGTATTCGACGCAAATTAACTAACAAAACTAATCGATTATAATATAAATGAGAAAGTATTTCTTCTTCTTTTCTTTTTCAGTTTTTTTTTTTTTTTTTTTTTTTTTTCCTTTCTTTTTTTTGTGGCGAAAAAATTTCTACAACGATGAATTCATTCTTAGCGGAATGTAAGTCATCAATAATTTAAGGTTGTTGATGTTTTTGTTGGTAAAATGGGAGAAAAGCTGATTATTGTTGTTGTTGAAGCTTCAATCTCCGTAAGAAGCATTTTTCCTATTTCTCAATTAGAATGAGAGAGAGAGAGAGAGAGAGAGAGAGAGAGGGAAGAAGATGAGGAAGAGGGGGAAAAAAAAAGAAAACGAAAAAGACATAAATTTTTTGGGTTTTCCATAGATTACAAATCCCAAAATCCTGAAATTGAAATCTCTCTCTCTTTTTTTTTTTTTTGCTAAGATAAAATAATAAAAAAAAAAAAAAAAGCACGAAAATAAACTGAAAAAGAAGTGAAGAAAAGGAAATAAGCAACCGAAAAAATAAAACAAATTGATTAAATGAAGTAAATGAATGGTAATAAATGATATGAATTCTATGCGGTAAATACAAGCAAAAAATTTTCATTGAGCTTCCATAGAAACAAATCAAAATTGACATACAAAAGTGGCAATTGTGATAGCGGAACGGGTACGAAGAGGAAAGAGATGGCGGCAATTGGAGTCGATAAGTCGGATAATTGCCTTGAAGAAGAAGACGAAGAAGAAGAAGAAGAAGAAGAAAAAGGTCGGAAGATTCGGTCGTCATCGGAGCTCGGCAATACTTATAGCTTATCGCCGAAAAACAAAATTTTCTGCATTATATTTGGAACAGTTGCGGGATAGGATAGCCATTTTACTAAGTAATTAATAATACAGAAAGTGTGTGGCGGTATTGTTAATGCGCTAAAAGGCAATTGGTAGGAAGATGAAGGAGTGAGTTAAATGAAATGAAAGGAAAGAACTTTGCAGATTAGTAAATAATTGTGTGCAAACATTACTATTTTAAGGTTCGTTAAAAACGATTTATTAGAATTGACTTATGCTACGTTGACTAAATAAGATTCTATCCAAATAGTTGTAAACGATTAACATTTCTGGTCCGATTACGATCATCTTCAGCTATTTCACTTACTACAATCGAAATTAACTACCGAAGAATCTGTCTAAGTCAAATGACCACGGAAGTCAGCTGTCGCTGTCACTATTCAACGCTAACTAACTATCAGCCAACCGTTGATCCACTTCATCTATTCTAATCCTTTCTTCCACACTTCACTTTTCATTGTTAGAAAGCAAACAGGCAAACCAAGCAAATAATCAACCCATTTTCAACAACTTTATCATATCAATAATCTTATCATTATTGCTTCCTTTTCGAACATTTTCCTACAAATCATAACAGTAACGATAGTAATTAGAGTTTAAAATTATCGTACAAATTATCATTTGGCATATTTTTCATCAATTTTCATTCCAACAATTTATATATTAGAACAATTTCTTATATTAAATTAAATTTGAAAAGTAGAATTGCAATGGATGGAAAAGTACTGTATTGTAACAGATGAAAAAAAAAGAATGATCGAAAACAAAATTAATTTAAAAAGTTTTAGGCATCATGGATTAATATCTGAATACAGCACATTGCCTATGATAATTTTTGAAAACGATGAATAATTCAAGAAAAATTGTTATAGACATTTCAAAAATTGACTTTCTCATTAGCACATGATAATTAGAATGATTTTAATAATACCTACATTTGCATTATTCTCTTGGAAATTAGCTAAAATATTTCCTTTCTCTTAAATATACAAAAAATTATTTTTCACAAATATTTTTGCTAACATGAATTAGTATTACCATTCATTGCTTCACTTTGTTTTTTTACTAATACAGTAAACCAAAAAGAGTGGAAAGAGATATTTTCGAACGATCGCTTTTTTTTTTTTCGTTTTTTCCTTAATAGAATACAGTAGACGAAAAGATTTATAAAAAGAATATGCTTCTTTTTTTTTTTTTAAATTTTTTCCTCAATTTTAAATTAGTAATAGCAAATTAAAATAATCGTTTCGGTTAAAATATTCCAAGGACAGATAAATTTAATAGTAACAATCAAATATTTTAAATGATAAATTATGCAGGTTTAGTAAAATAGTTAACCTTGACTGATCGGACACTCAATTAGTGCAAGACAAATGAAAGAAGATGGATGGATAGATTCTTAGCATATAACTCAATTAACTCATATCTTCCTTCATCTTTATTGACTCATCTTCGATCTTCTTCATTGGTCGAAAGGTCAATCGATGAGGTCAAAAAAGTTCAAACGTAATGTCTTCTGCCAATTGGTTAAAAATTATTATTATCAATTAGTATATATACAGATTGAATTGAAAGTTTAAAGAACGTTCGAAGTGGCAATCGAAATGTTTTCATCCTAATTTCATTAATATGATACGATATCGATTTCTTTCCTTTCTTATTTAATTTCCATCATATTCAAATTCCCAGTAAATTGGAAAGTTTTATAATTGGAATACATGATGTTCAAATATTGTAAATGAAGATTATTTGTGCTTTTCGAGTAAAACTTAAAAATCACTTATCTTTTTTATTTTATCATACAAAATTTGGCATTAATATTAGATTTATGTTTTTTAATCTCTGATTAATTTTTCGTTGAAAATTTTCATCATATCAAAATAAAACATTTATTCCCGTTGATCCATCATTCATTCCCTTTTGCTATAAATGCTTATGAAAGAAGTGTGAGTTGGCAATTCATATTATCAGCGATAATTAAAATTGTACTGAAGATAATATAGGAGCTGTTAATTATTCATTCATTCATTCATTCAATCATTCATTCCTTCTTTTCTTCCTTCCTTTACTCATTCATTCATTCGTTCATACATTTATAAAAGAAAAGAAGAAGAAGAAAAAAAAAGAAAAAGAAATTTTGCCACATCTAAAATAACAAACAGTTAATTATTGCTTCAAATTTCTACATCTAATATATCTGAGGTCAATATTTATTCAACTAAATACAACACAAATCGGAAAGGAAGGAAGGAAGGAAGGGAAGAAGGAATAATATGATCGTGAAATGCGCGAAGAAAACGGATCCATTCGTTATAAATACGACAAAATAGTTCGATCATTTTGCAGGAGAGAAAAAAAAAAAAGATAAGTAAGAATCGATCATTTTTCAAGGATCGTTGAGTTTTTTTTTTTTTTTTTATTTTTCTTTTTTCTTTCTTTTTTCTTCTCTTCCACTCTTTCTTTTCTGTTTTATTTTTTCTCCTTTTTTCCTTTTCCCTCTCTTTTTTAGAGGGGGAGAAAGAAAAAATTTATATATTCGAAGTATTTTATGCAAAATATGGTGAGGGATGAAAATTGGTGTTGGTTAGTGATCCACTGTTATTGTTCCTAATAACTAATACGAGCTGATGAAGCTGATCGTGGCAGTAAGTGATAGTTGGTGATGGCGGTATTAGTGGTGATGATAGTGATGGTGATGGTGATGGTGGTGGTTTGTGGTAGTAGCGATGAGATGAGATGGATGCTGGTGTTGATGATGGTGATAGTTGTTGTAGAATTTGGGAAACGGTTCCCAGTTGTGCCGACCAAACCTATCCGATATCAAAATTTTTGCTCGGAGAATACAGCCAGAAAAAAAAAAATTGCTATATGCTTATTGTATGCCATGCCTAATGCATCATCAATGAAGCAATAGAAGGCAAGGAAAAGTTGTGAGATCTACTTGAAATTTGTTGATTACTATGAAAAAGAAAAGAAAATTGATTGAAATATTTCGATGTTATATTATATTTTTAATGATTAAATATATCATTATTATAAATAATATCAATGACAAATATATCAGTATATCATTAAACGATTATCATTTTTTTTTTTTTTTTTTTTTTTGATTCGATTAATCTGAATCCTGAAAGTTAGAATAAAACAATGAGAAATTATCAGAAATTCGAATAATGTTGTCGGATTTCATATATGTTTCATTAAATGATATCCTACTTGATAATATTTATTTATCAAATGATGCATGCTTAATGCTTACATTCGCAAATTTTGTCGCAATTCATTTGATAACATACATAAAATAAGTGATTTCAATGATAAAAACAATGATTCTTTTACTATGAAAAGTTAAATTTTGATAAGTTGTTAGTTTCTTTTTGCTTTTTTTTTTTTTTCAGTTTAATGGAACAATCTCTTCTTTCTTACTTTTTTTTTCCAACCTGCGGTATATTTATGAATTGAATTAATGAGAAATTGTGGTTGATAAGATTACGTTTGAGGATAAGAAGAGGACGGAAAGGAGGAGAATAGTTATAGAGAGAGGGAGTAATTGTGAAATGAGTACTACCATCGATAATCATCACCAGTGGTTGATGACCTTCAAGAAATCAGTCTCACTGTGTTATCAGTGATGGCCATCAGTGAATCTCCATTCAGATATGTTTGATTGCGGCATCTGAGAGAGAGTATGAAACTGTCACCCATATCGTCCAATTGACTGGACGACGATACCTTCTGTGATTGTATCCTAATTTATATAAAAATTTTGTTGATCACAAAAATTAATGATCACCTATCAATAAATTACAATCGACAGCTTTAGACCGCTTTCTAATCATTGAACCATTATTCATCAATTTTATTCAATTTTTTTTTTTTCTTCTATAAAAAGCTATTATATTAAACACTACTACTACTACTACTAATACGTATTACTGCCACTTCTACTACCGTACTACTATTATTACTACTATTATTAATACTGCTTTTCAATGAATTACTTGATATGTAAACAAATAATAAAAAGATTGATATAGGAAAGGAAAAAATTGATTGACGTGAAATTTTGCTATTAGTGATTTGAATGACGTGAGGAATTTAAATTTTCTACAGCGACATGAAGATATCCGTTACCACAGAGATCTTCATTAATTTGTTTTGACGGCCTTCGTTAATCACTAAGATTATGAATAAGAGTTGATAATTAATAATATAGTCGAATATAATTAAATATCTAAATATGATTGAATGGTGGCTAGCGAAAAAAGTTAAAGAACATTTGTATTGGATTAATAAGAAATAAATATTGTCATTAATCCATTGTTATCAAGTGATAAACAGTATTACTTTAGTGATAATAACATTGATAATAATTAATAGTAGTAAACTATTGGATGATAGACACTTCATAGATTTTGTTGGAAGTGTTTACAATATAAAATCATTAAATCATTTCATTCAATCAACTAATCTAAGCGATCGGTGGCTGTTAGTTACATCGTTTACTGATTGAAAATTCGAATTGAATAATATTTCGGAAATTTTAAAATTAGTTTGAATAGACGAAGCTGTTTAGCTGTTGCACAAGTTAACTTTCATATTTATCTTCAACAACTGCCAAATGGATCACTTCAATTTAGCCGACAATTATGCAAAGAGCGGAAAAATTTCCCAAACTACTTTAACTCATTACATTAGTATCACTCATTTTCATAAAGGGATAATTAACCTTTAAGTATGCTGATAAAATGATAAGTTAAAAGTGATTACTAAAAAAATCTTCATTTCTTACCTAATTAAAAAAAATGTTTATTTAAAAAGAAAGGAAAAAAGAAAATGAAAAAACAATGTGATTAAAAGTTGCATAAGTTATTGAGAATCATGCCGAAAGATAAGCATAAAAATCCTCTTAGCTTATTTACTTCAACTTCATTACATCTAATCCTTTCTTTTTCCGACTCAGTTTTTTTTTACTCTTTTTTCCTTCCCGCTTTTAAAACTTTCCAACATTAATTCTTTCTTCTGACATACATTGTCGGACAATGATCCATATAAGAATATAAATTAAAAGCATGAAATAGAAATGATAATTAAAAATGAAATAGCGGAAAAAAAAAAATGTAAATGTTGTGTAGACAATGATGCTGTTCGATCCAGCTGATTTTCGAGCAAAAGGCAGAAATGTCGGATAGAAGCTGTTATCACTAGACCTGATCTGCGCTCATAGCACCAGCAATCGTCATCATCATCAACAATATCAGAATTGAATATCAGCATTAATTTTTTTTTTTTTTTGAATTAAATATACGGATGAATTATTTACGCCTTTTGATTACGATACACTTTGATGCGAAAAATGATGAAAGTAATGAACACTTTAAAATCAAACAAATGATAGTAATAAAAATTTCTTCGATGAAATATTATCATGGCTAACGACAAATAAAATCATTATTATATAAGACGTCACTCATGATGATTAGAATTTAAAATTGTTGTAATTTGTTACAATTATCATGCAAAACAAAACTATATTCATTATACTTTTATGCATATTGCAATCAATTATTGTAATCAATCAAGTCAATTATGCAAGTTTAATGATTTATCTTTGTATATGTGTATCAATTAGATACATATTCTTATAATGATTATATATTATAATTAATTGTGCAGCAAGAAAAAATATATTTGCATTTCTACGAAAATTATATGTAAGCATTAAAAAGTTATCAACCAATCTGTTATATTAATTAATTAAAAATTTAACACTCTATATATATTCGAATTTATTCATAAATTTGTTTTTAAGTTGAAATTAATCTAACATATGATAATTTCAAATAATGTATACTTCAATTCTAATGTAATATTCAGTATATTATTCGATCTCATCCATATTATAATTAATATGGATTTGTGTTGTAATTTTCCTCTTACTGTATGAAAAACTAACAGATGGATAGTTTACTTGCTTAATTTAATAGAATTGCTTACGGTAATCCGTTATGAATACAATATAAACTACAGCATTAATTAATCTTTATAAACAGATACACACAGATACTTCATTAAGTTGAAACCTATCACATAATACTTCTATCGAAAATAATAGTGGCGTAATCAACTAAGCGGTATCTTTTTGAACAAAAAGTTTTACGTAATTAAATGATAAAAGATTGGAAGAGAGTAGAAAGAAAAACAGAAATTTGTAAATCAAAATGAATCGAATCGTTATGTGTTATTTTCTAAATTTCCTAATCCGGATAAATCGTTACATATCACTTTTTCCTTCCCGTTCCAGTTTTTATGACAAATAAAATTAACTAAGGGATGATATAATTAGGAAATAATGATTTCAACATTTAATAAGGATAGAAATTTTTACATAACATTGTAACAATACTCGAAAAAATTTTACATTTTGTTCTTTTTCTTCTTCACTATTCTATTACTTCATTATTTTCTATCTTCCATCCTTTCTCTCTCTTTCATCCTTATCATCGTATGATAAAGGGAGAAAAGGAGAAGAAAGAGAGAAAAGAGTGGGAAAAAAAAATACCCACCGTCAACTCAACATTTACCTTTCTCTGATTAAAAGAGTTAATACAAGGTGATGATAGATGAATATTTCTCATCTATGACAACATTCCCTTCTCATTCCTGAACTATAATTACTTGTTTTATTGTAATTGACTATCTTTTACATGGAAATTATCAATACTAAGAATGTTTCCATGCTTGAGCAATATTGGAAATTTCAGCTTCATAATAAATTTTGCTTAGTGTACACTTCAAAGCATATCTGATAGTTTAAATATAAGCAGTGGGAGTGATTTATTTACATATTTATTCATTTACTTGTTAATTTGTTAATTTTTACATTTATATTATTAGATATCTGAAGCATATAATTAAGCGTAAATTTTAATGTTTAATGTGAATTTCTAATGTTAATGTCAGAAATAATGAAAATCTTCAAAATAATGGTTGACTGGTCTAACTTAACTTTTTATAACGAAAATTAACACAATGGAATTACAACAGGTAGGAAGAGCTAAAATTCAACGTTTTTGCAACAGACTTCAGTCATATCTGTAATACCAAAGAATGATAAATGATGAACTTAAACTAACTGAAGTCATCGCCTAATTTACAATGCCTAACTTTAAACTAATTAGGATAGTTGCAGTACTGATAGTTTCCAACCTTATGCGATGTAACGGTTAACTGATGACAGTAATAATTCGTTTAATTACTGGAAATGGCAGAAACAAGCAGAAATTGAGTATCCTGTTTTCAAAAAACAAAAATTATCTCAATTTTTGAACATTGAAACACTAAAATGAAATTGACAATTCTGTTTCAACAAACCCATTTCACTTATTGCTATGTTATAAAATTATACGTTAATCGAGCAAAACGGCAAACTTTGTGCGGCATCAAAACTTTTGAAGTGTAATGCAAATTAAATTTATGCCACTGTTAGTGTTAGTGTTGTTTGATGAAAAATCGTCGAAATGAAAATTACATTAAACAACATTTTGTGAAATAATCTGCCCTTCCTTTATCCTTCTCCTCCTAAACTCTTCTACATTTTTCTTTAATATTTCATTTCCTCATTGCTATCTTCCATATGTTTTCAGCTTCTAAAACACCCGATAGTACTAGTAGTAGTAGTAGTTGTTGTTGTTGTTGTTCTTGATGCTGTTGTTGTTGCTGATGCTAGCTGTTATTGGTAACATACTGTCTGATAAGTGGTATTACTCCATAAAAACAGGTTTCATTTCGCTTAACCAATCAGTGCAGTCAATCAGACAAGAAATCTGTAGAAGTTCAAAGAAGTTTGAAAAGCGAAACGATTGGTTAAAGTAAAATGTGGTAATTCATTTTGCATCGAAATTTTTAAATAACAAAATTTTTTTTTTCTTTTCAAAGAAAGGAAGAAAGAAAAAAGGAAAATAAGAGAAAGAAAGGAAAGCAATCATCATCATCATCATCATCATCATCCATCTGTTCGTCCGATCGTCCGATCGTCACACTTTTCTAAAATATCATTTTCAAGTAGCAGCAATGATACTATGCTTTCGTGTGCTCCTGTTACAGTATGCATTAGATCATCTACAATGACAATTGATGATGTACTTGTTGGATGGTTAACGACGAGTACGGTACATAAGATATATGCATATGCAAATAACTTGAATGTATATCGACGAGTAAAAAACTGATCGAAAATCATTGTGGTATAATCTAATAATAGATAAGAGACATCAAAATTGAAGCATTGATTGATGAGATCATTTATTGGATTCAGCAAATCAATTTTTCATTATTCCTAATGTGTTATGGTAATGGTTATCATATGAAAAAATAAACACGAGTAACTTTGAAATGTTGCATCTTAAAAAGTGAATTTTTGAACGTATATACGGAAAGATAAAAAGACAGAGAAAATCAAGTTAGTGACCGTATATAAATTCACAAACCTTTTGAACGAAAAAAAAAAAAACGAAAAAAAAAAAAAACCGGTTCCAGTGGATCAATAGTAGCAGTATGGTTTTCATTTGACATGATACTAATTGTCCTTGAAAAATCAGAGAAGGATGGTAAAGGATGGAGAAAAAATGATGTAAAATGGGTAAATTCCTCCAATGAATAATTAGTTTTTTCTTTTTCCTTATCAAAGATTATTTAATCAAAGTATCATTTACAAAATTATTATCGCTATTCCGCAACAAATAATCGTCACAAATTTTGTAATAGCAGCAGAAAAGTTATGTTATCACTGATAATATTCAAAAATTATATGCGTTGTATTGTTTAAGGTCATGTACATACGTGATAAACTTCTGCATCATATTTCTACATAGAAGTAATAATAATGATGCAAAATTCATCAATAACGATAAAAAACAACAAAGAAAGAATATTGTCCAAAAGTCAACTTTCTTACAAAAATTTTGATCAATTAATATTTTGTCCGAGTAAAGACTAGGTAACATTTAAAGCAATTAGTGATGAAAAATTCTATTAAAATGTGCGAGATATTTTGTTAAATATGAAAAAAATAATACATTGAGCATGAATTACCATATCCTTACACGTTATCAATAGCCTTCTACATGTTATCATCACATCATTACACATTACATTTTTAATTTTCCCTAAACGAAAGATAATCTGACATTAAAATTCTAAGATAATTTTGATAAATAAAACATAAGAAATAATAAATATGCGGTGTATTACAGCATAATAAATCAATGAAAAAAAGGATATGAATTAGAAAAGCTATTCATATAAACATTAAAAACAAAAAAATTCATTCATATAAACATTAATAACAAAAAAATTCATTTCTGATTAAATAAATTTAATTGCTCAAATTTCTTTCATATATAATTTGACTTAAATAACTATTGCTGATTTTTGCATCTGTATATTAATTAAAAGAATGAAAGTAATTAATTCAATTTATTTTTACATAGGTGAATCATGAATGTATATAGCTAAAAATGAGAAAGCGAAAAGATGGAGAAGACAGTAGTATGAAATGATATATGTTGTAAATTTGAGGAGTAATTTTGTGAAATATTCATCACCTAGAAATATCATAAAGATATGAATGAGGTGAATGGTTGAGAGGACAGGGACACACACGATCATCATCATCATCATCATCATTTTCTACCTTATTGGGTATGGTAATGGTATATCATTTAACGGAATGTAAATGATGAAATGATCAAATATAGCAGCCGTAGCCACCATATAGCACCGGCACCGCAACAAACATCATCATCATCATCATCAGCATCATCATCATCGTCATCATCAGCATCATCATCACCATCATAAATATCATCGTCATCACTACCACCATCATCATTAGCATCATCATCATCATCATAAATATCATCATCATCACTCCACCATCATCATTAGCATCATCATCATCATCATCATCATCATCACCATCACTATCACTAACATCATTTATAGGAGCACAGATACCGTTTCTCACTTTCTCCTCTATTGCCAGTTATCATTTCATCAATCTTAATCACATCATTTGTATCAACTATTACCGATATTAATGTCAACCTTTCTTCCTTCAACCCTTTTCTTTCGTTTTCACATCTTTTCTTTCGTCATTCTTCTTTAGTTATATTTCCATGACAATCTTTTAAAGAATGCTTCACTTTATAAAAATTTATTTAGTAATAACTTTTCTTCTCTTTCTTTTTCTTCTTCCCTCTCTCTCTCTCTCTCTCTCTTTCTTTCTTCAACCAAATAATCTTTGTTTCTTTCAATATGTCATCTTATGCCAAATGTTTGAAAAGTTACAGTATCGTTAAGGTGACAATATAGATCGTTTATTGAGAGTCATCTTTGAATTCACTCTTAATACTCACAAGAAATGTTATAAATTCAGAATTTGCTGCACTAAAAGAAATCATGCTATCATATTACTATCTCATATATCACCAGTATTATCAGTATTGGTAATAACATAGCTTGTTACCGTTAAGTAAAATGAAAAAAGAAAGAAACGATAGTCATGAAATTTGAAACAACAATAAAATAAAAAGGAAGTGTCTTCAAAATTATAAATTTAATTAAAAATTCTCTTAATAGAATGCTATTCTCTTTCCATTGAAATTTTTTGGAATAAATTTCCTGATTGTTATGATAAATGAACGGATAATATTGATAGCATTAAATGGTTAATATGATTACTAATATATACATTTCTTCTTTTATCATTCATTCCATGCTAACTTTATGTAAATGTAAATGGTCACTATTTGACCATTTCAATAAACAACTGCCAATATCATGTAAAGCAGATGGAAACATAATATAACACGAGATGGAATTACATCAAAATGGGAGACGAGGGGTTTCCCCGGCTGGGACATTAAAATGTTGCAGTGTAATTTTCTCACGTCTACTACTACTACTACTACTACTACAACATGTAAAATCCTTAGTTGTTCAAACCACTTTGTAAAAATGTAGTAATAATTTCAGATCATTTGCCTTGGCTTTGTAGACTAATCATCACATGGTGGTATTGGTATCATCAAAATATTTTACACTATCGTCAACAAAATCATTCCTGACAATTACAGCAATTTTTCCAACCATATTTGTAAGAAAAATAACAGCTGATGATTATCATAATCATCTTCTACTTCACATACGAAATGTCACTAATCTATGCTGCTCGAAATTTCCATAGCTTGACATTTATTTAAATAGTTCATAATTAATCAGATTTAATATCTCGTTGTTGTTTTCAGTCTAAATTTTGTTTATCCTCTAAGATATGATAACTTTTAACTGCTTTTCTGTATCTTCTCAATATAAATCAAATAGTTCCTTATGCTGTTCAATGAAAATTACTGTAAAAATTCAACATAAATAGCAAATACATTCAAATCCCATAGTACCATACTATCATATATCACAATATCAAGTGCAAAAGATACAATCAAAGCCGAATACTGTTTTTCACAAAATATTCTGTTTAGAAATGTTTAAAGCATTTTACCTTTAGTCATATTAATGTAAATTTCTTCTTACACTAATTATCAAACATAACTGATTTAATGTGAAATTTGAGATTATATATATAATCAGTAACAATAAAATTATTTAATTTAGCCTTGTGATTTTCTACAACACATGGTATTAAACCAAGTAATATTTTCCAGTAAACTTCTTATGCAAATATTTTTAAGTACCATAACGAGAACCTATAGAAATATGATAATGCAACTGTTATGACATACAAAGAAAAAAAAAAAACAAAAATTAATACAGAATTTTCCAAGATATAAATTAACACATACAATTCCAAATATTTACATTTCAAATTAATTTGAACTCTTCCGAGATTTAAACTAACATATATTTGTAACTCGCTTATGTCTCCAAATCTCGAAAGTTTTGAAATTTTCCAAACCATACATTTAAATTTATCTTATTCAGGTTTAAATTTCAACACAAAAATAAAATTCTTTAACTGCAATCTTGTCTTCATGTTCAAATTTAAATTCAAATTTTTCTGTCTTCATGTTCTAAACGATAAAATGGAATAAGAAAGTTTTTGTTATTTATCATTTGGTTGTATTTTTATATTTCCTTTCTTGTAATTTTTCGTTTTTGAATAAATGGGAAAGATTTTGTAAAAATTTCTTGTTTTATGAAGTGAATGAGACATGATTTTCACAGTGTCTCGATCAACGTTCTCACGTTCCACCGAATTATTGTGACAGCTGGATCACGGAGCAATTAATTAGTGGTGGGGGTGTGATGTATGACGTGAGGTATACGTTGTTGATTGTTCTTTTTTTTTTTTTTTTTTACGCTTCTCGTTTTTCAGATAATTTTTAAATAATGATGGTAATATGGATTGCTAATTCGTTACGTGAATCGAAGATTAGTTGACGCTTTGATTAACCTTTGAAAAAGGAAACGTAGCATCAAAAGAAGATGAAAGCTACTGGACGTTATTCGTTATTGGCACTTTTTTTGTTCATATTGGGATCGCTTATTGGCTATCGGCGTTACCACAAGTTAACATCGGAACTACCTGTGATACCATCTTATATCACTGAGTTGGAGTTATTGAATATTCAGATACCATATCATACCGAAGAATGGCCTATCAAGTGTGTTCACTTATTTTATTTAATAAAATTATTAAGTGTAATAGTTTAGTAGTTTTTATCAAGAAAATTTAATACAAAAGAAAATTGCATCTGTTTGTTTTTCATCAATTTATCTTTGCCAAGGCTGATGAGGGATGAATCACTATTTTATATATTACGATAGAGGTGAGAAGTGAATGGATGATTCTAAGTATTTTTTATCCTCATTTTGGATATCTATCGCGATTCAAGCTCATTAGAACCAGAATTGTATATCCTGGCAAAAACATCCTTCTCTCACTTTTTATTCTCTTCGCCGTTTTCACCACCAAAAACTTAGTCTCGAAAAAAATATGTATATACGATTAGATTTTCAGCTTTAGTTAAATAATGTTACCGAATCATACATATCTTACTACAAATAAAAAGAGATACAATAGGCATATCTCATTAATTAAACTAGTTGAATTTAACTAAAAGGATATGCATTAAGATAAAAGTATGACGAAATCTGAAAAAACTACATGACATTTTGCTCAAAAATCTTTTTTTTTTTGTTTTTTTTTTCTAGTTTAGGTTGTTGCTGATGAGGTTAGCTTTCATTAAACTCAATTTTCTCTTTTTTTTTCGAAGGATTTCTGAATGTACGATGTCTCAGTGCTTCGATTTGTCACGGTGTTTAGCGCACGATGCATTTCGTGTGTATGTTTATCCTTCAGACAATAGCTCAACAATGTCCATCGTGTACAGTAACATATTGAAAGTCAGTTCTTATACTTGACGTGATAATTCCTATTTTTTTATATAGTAGCATAACTCTATTAAAAGTTTGAAATGAATCGATGGTTCATTTTTTCGCAATGAATTTTTTATAAATAAACGGTTTTGAATAAAAGGTTTTTGAATTTTCAAACATAGATAGGAAAAGATGATTAGTATTGCTTATTAGAGACTAGATTATCAAAGCTATATAGAGTAGACAACTGACTTCTTAGAACTTTTTCCTGTGATTATTTTTGCCCCTTTTTGATGTGCATTTTCGATTTTGGTAGTTTTTTTTTGGGATTTTATAGTCAGATAAATATTTGTTTTTATTTAAAATGTTATTCGCTTCTCTTTAATTGTGAAATTTTCCAGGTTATCCGAGAAAGCATGTATTATACCGACGATCCTCAAAAAGCTTGCTTGTTTGTTCTAAGTATCGATACCGTGGATCGCGATAGAAGAAGGTATCGGGTATTCATTTCGTCCATTGATTATCATTCTTTTTCATCATTTTCATATTATTCTGCAGTTTTTCTACAAGTGCAATCTTATATTTCTAGCGAAAACTATGTAAAGTATGTCAATGAATTGATTGGAAATTTGCCGGCTGAAATTTGGAACCATGGCCACAATCATATTATATTTAATCTTTATCACGGTACGTATCCGGATTATTCGGATCATGATCTTGGTTTTGACACAGGCTATGCTCTTATTGCTCGGGCCAGTGCAAACACTCGAGTCCGTTTTCCTGATTATTTTTTCAATTGATCGCTTTATTATTTTATCTTACTGTATTTTTTTATTTTTACTTTTCTATTTACTTTACTTCTACTACTCTTATTATTATTATCACAATTTTCCTTTTTTTTTTGAGAGATAACTTCTCTGATGTAGCACATTTTCCCAAAGTACAGGTTTTCAGATATTCAGAGAAAATTTTGATCTATCCTTTCCGCTGTTCCATAAGGAACATCCGTTAAGAACGACCATAAAGGTTTGTTTCGAATCCGTAAATAAAATTGTTCTGTTCTCTTGACGAGCGTATAATTCCGTTCCTTCTACTAAATGTATTACCTGTGAGTAGAAAACATATGTTTCTTGGATCATATGCTGAAGCATACTAGGTTATAAATTGTGTCAGTTTATAATACCATTAATATATCATCTTTCTTGATAATTGACATCTCTGATTGGAGTTATGTCGTGTAAAAGATTAGAGCTATGCAGGGTGAAAATAAGAGAAGCTGTTAACATTTCATGAGGAATAGTCATCAGATTAACAACTTCAGGCAGAATGGTCATTAAAAATAAAGGATAAGTATTTGGTAACTTTCAAAGGTAAACGATACGTTTATGGGATTGGTTCAGAAACACGTGATTCCCTTTATCATCTTCACAATGGACAATCCGTAATTATGGTTACAACATGTAAGCACAACACAGACTGGAAGAAATATGAGGATGAACGTTGCGAAGAGGATAATGTCGAATATGATCGGTAAGGAATAGCTGAACATAAACTGTGCAGCAGCTTATTTCAAATGTTTATTAAGTTGTCGGTGTTTTTAGTAAGGATATCGGAGAACTTTGTAAAATTGAATTTAAGACATAAAATTTCGACCTATTTGTTCTATAGCGAAAGAGCTTAAATTGTTACGCAGTAACAAGATTTATTATGGGAGTTATAAATTTATAAGAGGTCAGGTCAGATGAGAACTAAATTTTGTTATGCTTTTATTTTTTCTAGTTGGGACTATGAAATGATCATGTCTAATTCAACATTTTGTCTTACACCGCGTGGACGACGTCTTGGCTCATTTCGTTTTCTGGAAGCACTTCGATTGGGCTGCATCCCGGTTGTTTTATCCGATGACTGGGAATTGCCTTTTTCGGAAGTGATTGATTGGCGTCAAGCAGTGATTATCGGTCATGAAGATACTGTGCTGACGGTCGGTCTTAATAATGTGCAGTTGGTAGAAATTCACGGGTTATCTGACAGTACGAGTTTATAGTCTAAAAAAACGTATATTGGCTATATTAAGTGACTCCCAGTATATTCATTTAAGAGAAATAACTTAGTTTGAGTATGTTTGATGTAACCTCTGAAATCCTGACATAGTTATTGCTAATAGCAATGATAAAGCATATGATCATTGCTGATGGCAGTCATAAGGAGTGTAAACTAAATACGCTGGAGTCTTTTAGGAATCAGTATAGTTCATGTTTTTTCTTAGCCACTTTCTTTATAGATTTCGGATGTCTTGAATGCCATACCGGTCGACCGTATATTATTTATGAAACAACAAGCACGGGGTTTATATCAACGATATTTTAGTAGTGTGGAAAAAATTGCACTCACTTCATTGCAGGTAGAAATTTGAAGCGATATCTCATGTTTCGGTACTTGCTTTTGATAAAGTAAGTTTCTCTATTGTATTTACAGATCATTGAAGAACGTATCAAAAAGCAACGAGGCGAGGAGCCAAGAAATTGGAATCGTTTGTTTTTACCTATTGGAAATGTTCCTTCACCGGCATCATCAAATGGAAGTAGTTATACAGTTGTTTTAAGAGCTTCAATAAAAGTATCCGGAAGATTGAATCGAATTGTTAATTTACTCTCTGGTATCCATGATGTACAAAAGGTGAAATACTGAGTAATTGTGAATATTTAATTATGTTTCAGTAGTAGATTCTATTTAGCGGGAAAGTTTTAAGCATTGTTTCATATTTAATTATTTGACAGTTGATCCTTAGAATGATAGAGAAAATAGACAGCCATTAGTAAAAACTCTGTTGAAATGTCTAATATAACTGCAGATTTTTTTATAACCTATATAAACTATCATAAATTCTACCAAAACGAATAGAAAGATATGAAGGAGTTTGCTAAAGAGGGTCAATGACGACCATTTTTTTTTTTACTGACATTGAGGTTAGGCTTAATGCACATAGCAACTTTTGTTACATGCGTGAAGCCTGACCTCAGTGTCAATATACTGTATTTTGTCAATAAAAATAATTTATTGCTAACTTTTTCAGATTATTATACTTTGGCCCAAAAGTCGTCAAATGAAAACTAATCTTGACACATTTGACTCGAAAGTATTTATGCTGCCAAGCGATTTTGACGTAAGCTTATTACTTCTGATATAATTTTAGCATAAATTTATTGCATTTCTTTATGTATAACCTTACAACTTCATGAAAAAAATTTTATGTAGGGATAACTGCTTGTTTATCTTTTGCTAGTTTTAGGTGCATGTTGATATTTTAAGTCATGCTAAAACATTGCAAGCTGAATTTTTGGGTAAATTTATCTTATTTCTGGATGAACGCGTTCCTGTTACAGCTGATGATATCCGCTTTTTAGTGGATGCAGCAAGCTCTGAACCTCATCGCCTTTATGGTTTTTATGCTGCCGATTCGAAGGTTTTTCTTCTTTGTGAGAATTCTATATAAAGATTTTGAAGAGCCTTCATGTCAACTAATTATGGCTTGTTATTTTTGAAATAGCTTTAATATATCATTTTTAATAAAATAGAGGAAGATTGGGGAAGAGGGAAGGGGGAGATAGGGAAGTAGATTTGTATGCGTGGCTTTGGCATGGAAATTTATGGCGACTTGTAGTAACTTCTTGTTGTCGCATACATTTCATTTAACACTTCTTTTTTCTTGAGATGGATGGAGGATCGCCAATAATTGAACTTAAGCCGAGCAGTCGATATTCACTGATTCTATTCCATCTTGCTTTAATAAAAAGGTAAGTTACAGGGTCTGTGAAATTAAAAGATATTAAATTTGTATCATATGATAGAAAAGCTTTATGGTTATTAGGATATATATTATTAAATAGTTTAAAAGAAAGATGTAGTCTTTTTTAAGAGAGTATCTGTCAATTTTTGAACAATGGATGCCAACACCTGCCAAGAAAATAGCTTCAAAATTATCGCATTGCTTGACTTTGTTAATGAATATGATGGTGGCGGAGTTAACCGGACAGTCTCCAGTGTTAATCGGTAGTAGAATTCATGATAAATGGATGTTTACCAGAAATTATTCTGGATGCTTGAATAAGGTTTATTTTAAAGAATTTTGTTTTAGACGTTTATTTTTTTATTATGCTCTTCTCTACGACAATCTTGTAACTTTTATGTAATGGCAAATTGCAACAAGATTTAGATCTATTGCTGTATCCAGCAGTTGATCCTCTGCACATGTTTCATGCTGCAAAAAGTTTGATACAGTTAATTTGTATGCTATAAACTACTATTGTTTTAATTAGCAAATAAATGATTCAGCATATTTCGACGACTTATTCTTCTATTAAATCTTGCACGATGTTACTCATATTGATAATACAGCAACAAGCGTTTATTATATTTGTTAAATATGTCTAATTTCTAGCTGATTGCTGATGTTTGGCCATCGGGTGCGTCGCTGATCAGTAGTCAGGCGAAAATAAATCCACTTTTATATAAAGATGACATTGCAGCATTTCGAAAGAAATATACGGGTATGGAAATGCAACATTCCCAAATATGATATTTTGTAAGATGCTCGGGTAAATATTTGATGGTTTTTGTGTTTGTTTTGTAAATAATAAGTTATTTTAGTTTATTTATTTGCAGCATTTTGTTAAAATGGCCAAGTAAAATTTGAATAAAATCTTCTGAATTATGAGCTATAATGCTAAACAAACATACGATTTATTAAAGGTTCGAAAATTCATAATATGTGATAAGAGGGATTATGAAAAGATGAACAATTTGTCGATATATTCTAGTATTGGGACGGAATAATGAAGGATGTATTATAGTGATAACATATTTTGCAGTTGTGTTAAGAGCGTAAATGCGTTGTTCCGTCTTACGGAACTGTACAAGAGTATTTGCCCGCTTCCTGTTTGTCATTCTATTATGCTGGAAATGACAAATAGGAAGCGAAGAAAAACCGAAAAATATTGATGTTGTCCCGAAGAAAAACTGAGAAATATTGATGTTGATTTCTGAGATTATCAAAAACATTTTAAATCTTCTGTTAAGTTGAAAATTCCTATTTAGTGTAGGAGAAATGTATAAAAAAAGGTACCAGGAAAAAACACTGATTTTATTCCTCTTGATAGATAATGGTATCACTCCTGCACTTCATCCGTTGTTCCTCAGGTATTTGAAACGTTTTTTATATTTTGGTTCGAACCCAGAAATTTTAAACAGTCTGCGCTTACGGAAACAAGGATGAATCTTCTACGCTTATCGCGAACTTTATGAAGAAGCTTCAATTCCTCAAAATTAAATTACAGAAGTTTAGGACTTGAAATAGAGGAAGATGGGATTTATCCGTGTTCTAACCGGTAATTACTAATGGTAAACATATTTCTTATCGTCATCAGACTAATGATTAGCGAGTGAGAAACCATTATTCGTTTCTTGTTTCCTGTCTCTCATACATTCGTAAAATATATGTTACTAAATTAACTGAATTGTTCGAACGCTTTATGTCATCATGGAAATGCCGTTTTTACACTAAACATGTTTTACATCAAAAACATCATATTTAACTTTACCTACCTTTAGGTAACAAATGTTTCATTAGTTCCATTGTTTAACATTCCTTATTCTTGTTAGAAACCGGTCGTATGAGCTGTTCGTTAAGTGATGAAAGCTATTTTCTGTTTATTATGTAATGCGAAATGTGTGTCACTTAAAAATACTACTTTTCTGATTGAAACAACATACATTACTTATCACTTATCCGGTTTTAAGTTTGACCTTTTCAGCTGTCACGAAGAAGCACGTTTTACATTTATCAATACATTACCAGTTATTTAGAAGGAATGACAAAAAAAGAAGTTTAAAAATTGCAGTTTCAATTAAAAAATTCAGGAAACAAAGCAATATCTCTTGTAAATAGCAGTCTCATAATATATAATTATGCAAAGAAGCTTAATTTATGCAATATTATAAAGTAGAAAGTAGGAAACAGTTGTTACTCTCGATGTATTTCATTGAAATTGTTATAATTTTATTGTAAACAAGGAAAGGAATCACTACGAACACAATAGTTTAAAATGATAATTCTGATTATTTCCTCATAATTCTCGTCATTTCATCAATAATGATTTCCTTCATTTATTTTATATATTCAAATTATACATAAGGAATTTTTTTGTTTATTTTTCAAAGATAAACTAAAAGTATGGAAGAATTAATATCATTAAAGATTACAGAAATAAATTGATGAAGAATTTACAGCATATCGTATAGTTTGTTAGACATTAAAAAGTTTCTGAATCCAAAAAAAAAAAAAAAAAGACGGAAAAGAAATGAAAGCTTTATGATATATATCTGACATAACCGATACGGAATATTTTACATATGACCTTTCATGTCTCTTTCGATAGAAACTTCATTTCTGGATTATTGCATTTATTATTCATTAAGCAAATAGCACATCTATTACAGATAATTTTAATCAATAACACTGAAAAATTGAATAGTAATTTAATTAATTACAGATAGAATTGAAACTTGTAATTCGTTTGGCTATGATTTTTTTTCTTTTTCCACGTTTTTTCATTTTACCATTACTTGGTATTTGAATCATAATCAGCTAATTAAATTGCTAACAAGTTTACTCGACCTTCTTTTCTTTTTCTTGTATATCTTTGTTGAATATAATTTGATAGCATCGTATTTCCATCAGAGAGACTTTGTCGAGTTATACAACACTACAAATTGGCACTATTGTAACTCTCTGATAAATTTTAAAAAAATAACTAAATTCAAATCACTTTATTAATCCTTTTGTGGTAAATAGTCTTTGATTTATTTTTTTCAAATGCTCAAAGCTATTCAACAACTGTAATTTAAAAATAAAAAATAAAAAATAAGTAAATATTGTCAATAAAATCTCCTTAATTCAAGAATACTTAATCTCGACTTGTTATTTATAAATAAACTGCTTGATAATTATTCAATTTCAAGTGAATTAAATTTGACTTCAACTTTACTTTATTCTAATTTTTTTATATCAGATATTTTGCTTTGTACAATAAATGTAAGTGTAGTATTTTGTCTAATCACAACATAACTGTATTTGTTGGACATAACCTTCAATCATCAATTGAACCTTTTATCCATTATCGTACTCACTGATGAATTGGACGTTTGTTCTATCGATTTCCGGTAATTTACAACTTATTTTCACAAAAAAAAGAAAAAAAGAAAAATTTGCGATAAACTTTTATTCGATCGTTTTTATTCCCGAAAACATCAAAAAAAAAAGAAACAAATGCTAAAAAAAACAACTGAACAATAAATGTATTTTCCTATGAAATTAAATTTTTACAACAAAATTTTAAGATTATTGATGGTAAAATACTGTAAGAGTAACAATATATTTAAGCAAAAATGTTGTAATACATCTAATTTAATTCAAATCATTGATGGATCACGCTGTTTACAAAAAATCTTTTTCAAAAATTGTGCATGACATAATAAAAAAAAAGTGATAGTGACGATGAGAAAATTTGAATTAAAAATTTTCCTTTCACCATTTTCTCTATTTTGTTTTTTTTTTTTTATTCCTAATTTATTCTTTTTGTGTTCAATTTGCTGCAACACTATCTGATAGTCATATACCAACTTATTGATTAAGTAACAGAAATCAAACTTAGCGAATAAATTAAACTATTACCAAATGATTTTCAAACAAATTATTTTAAACTTTCATTTATTTCAATGAAGAATTTGCTTGCTTCTTACAATGAATCTCCCTTATATTAGTATCTTTTTAACTTGACTGGAAGTTATTCGATGAGGGAAACTGTTTAAGTAAATTCAAAAATTATAAGCAATATTTTCATACTTGCATTTATATCATTGTTATATTGAACTAAGTTTGTTCTTTCATGCATATATGCAAATCATATGATGTTTTTAAAAAAAAAAAAAATTGTCAGTGGGAAATAAAATTTGAAATCTTCTCGTAACGTTTTCACTTTCATGCTTATTTTTTAGTTGACACATATTTGAAATGTTGTAATTGTGAGCGGTGATTTCGTAGAATAGAGCGTCGTCTTCGTGTACAGCACCTAAAATAATGTTTTATCACATTATCATCATTGTTTTATCATTTCTACTTCATGATTATATGATGAAAAATGAAAAAAAAAAAAAAACATAAATGGAGTATAGGA
This sequence comes from Dipetalonema caudispina, assembly GCA_013365325.1. Classification (NCBI taxonomy): domain Eukaryota; kingdom Metazoa; phylum Nematoda; class Chromadorea; order Rhabditida; family Onchocercidae; genus Dipetalonema; species Dipetalonema caudispina. The sequence goes on along the minus strand of JABVXV010000064.1, from coordinate 177,709 downwards.
ATTAATTATTGTTAATTAATGTTTTGTAATTTTTAACAAATCCTTTACGTTCCAAGTTATTTTGTTTATTTGCTTTTACTTTCCTTTCTTTCTTATCTATTGCCACCATTTCAGTGTATTCATGGCGATAATTTGTCATAATATTGCAAATTTTACTTCTCCTTTTTAAATTAACTTTCATAATTTAAAAAGGAATGTAATTGCATTCTTGATGAAGTCATTGACAAAATTCTCTTATTTTTGTTCTTCTTTTTCTTATCTTTCTTTTTTTTCCAAATAAATTTTATTGGTTTTAAAAAGAAAATGAAATTACCGTGCAATTTTTTTTTTTTTATTTTTTTTTTTTGTAAATGAACTAACCATGAGCAATTAACTCCTATTGAACGTTTCTTTCTACCAAGTGGAACAAGTCGCGCTAATGATAAGAGATATCTAAAATTCGCACATTGCACATCCATAAAGAATCGTATTATTGGACATAACAAACATGGAATAGGATCTTGGCGTTTTATTCGACGATTACTGAGCAAAGCCCTATTGTCAGCATTTGCATAATCAGTATCTGATTCAACCAATATTATTGATAACACCAATAACAGTAATATAGTCCAGTTGAATTGCATCATCCTGAAATATCTATTTGTTCAAATTTTTTTGTTCAAAATCATAATTTAAAACACTTTAGCTGATCATTTTGATTAGATAGAAAATTAGGAAGTGTTGTATAAAAAGAGTATAATGAAATAATAGATCAGTTATTATGCATGCATGAATCTATCAGAATGATATGTTATCATGATAGGAAAAAGAAATGTTTTTCAAACAATTTAAATATTATCTAACTGATAATGAAAGTGCTATTATTAACAATAAATTTATTTGACAGTAGGTTAATTTAATAATAGATGTTTATGATCAAATTATATTAAAGAAATGTTGATTTATATTATCTTTTATACAATTATTAACAAACTAACCAACTTGTTTTACGTTTGAAAATGGTATCTATTAATCGTTTTTAGATTCGTATGCATATATTATTAAAAAAAGTGAATATTTGCTAATAAATAGAAAGGTAAAATTATAGCGTAATGACGTTTACATCACGAATCCTAATGTATGTATTGCATATATCGTATGTATTAATATTTCTGAATTACAGCGTAATGACGTGTAAATTCAAATCCTCAACTAATAAATGCTATTAATCATTCGCATATTTACTAAACCACTGATAATGTCAGGAAATGTAAGGATAAAGGATAATTTATAAGAAAACGGTTATTAAAAAATGAAAAATGCATGTGTCGTTTCTACGTAAGTTACGCGAATATCCATGCAAAAAAATGTTTATAATGTTTCCAAAGATATAATGGAATTATGAGTTGAATAATTTCATCGAGCAGATCATTTTAAAACTCAAAATTCAAATCTCTTGGTTTGTATTTCAAGCAAGCGGTACAAAAGTATTTATGATTTATATGAAATCATTTCTGTTAGTCTTTATTGTTATATGTATCTATATGATATGCATATCAGGTAGATTTAATGAAGTATAAATAAATAGCATCACGGAAATTGATTGAACGGAACTCTTTTGGACCTAAATTTCGTCTTTGATACCGAATAAAATTGCTTTTTTCTTGTTTCTTATTATTTTAAAATAAAATTTCGCTAAAAAAGTTAAATTTCTATGGAAAAGAAAAGTATGGAAATCTTGCAAAAACTTTCCAAGAAACAATAATTACGTGTAAAACGATCAAGCATATCGACTGAAAATCTTCTAGCTGATTGGAAGTGCAACAGTATCCATTATCCTACTGTATCATTGTAAATATCAGCAAAATATGGTCAACGGTACCATCTCACTTATATTTTCAAAGATTATGCACTTTCACACAGTTCCCGAAAAAGTTATACACGAAAATAGCTGATATTAGGTTATACGTGAATAAGATTAGCGTTTTGAAAAATTTGCTAGACTGATCTTCAGTGATACATCTCGGGAAACTCCCTGCGAAACTTGGTATAGGTAAAATGGACGATGGGTTGATACGGTTGAGCAGAATAGGTAGCATCCAGCCTGATGGTAATGAATTTTCCAGTTTGAAGTGCATCATACATTCACCTTAAACTTCTATAAAAATGATGCATCTGAACTCGTCTTGCGCCTGTATAACCGGATATTCCAAAATTTTTACATCGCAGTTCGGTTCTTTCCTTTGCTATGAAAGATTGCCTAAAAGAATATTCTCTCCAGCTTCCATTGTAAATGAGTTTAAATGTCTAAATGATACATTTCCAATTCATTTACAAATTAATTTCGATAAAACAAAGAAGAAGATGAAAAGTGCAAAGAAGTTTTTTTTTTTTTTTTGGGTAGTAAATTCATTTTCCGAGTTCACTTGATGTGGAAAGTAATTAAATGTTAGTGATAGGAACTTGAAACTGGATGGATTCCCCACGTCGGTAATACAAACTTGATATTGCATAAAATTTTCAATCTTTTATTGTTTCAGGTTTCAAAATTACTCTTACTTCATTTTTCAAGAAAAAGAGGAAACCGGCTTTTTGCGCTTAGCGCATTACTTTGTCGTTCATTGCGTAGTTGCAAAAAAAATACACATTGAAAGTTATCGGGATTCTCTCCTTCCAATGAATGCTGTGCCGTAATTTTAAACTCACATTTTTCTTTTTCAAATATAGCATTTCAAGTTACTTCCGCTGTATTTTTGAGGAAAACAAATCGCGCATAACATCTATTTTCTTCGTTAATCCATCTATCCGAAGATAAAAATGTGGATGCAATCATTTTATCTTTGATTGATGGCAAATAAAAAGATAATAAAAATAAGATGATACATATCTAAATTGAGAATAACAAAGAAAAAAAGAAAAAGTTACAGATTAAATGAAACTTTCAAAGCAATGCACGATTAACCATTACCTGAAATTTGTTGAAATTTCATATTGCGAGTGTTAAGAAATGATTAATCAAATTTCTCTGCATTATTCTTATACATCAATACTTTTATGAGTAGGATTTCTCCAGAAAGAATACTTCCATTGTGATAATACCTTTTCTTGTTTAAATATAATTATTTCTTTCTTTTTGAATTAAAGATTATTGTTGCTTCGATATATTTCATTCATGTTTTAGAATACGATACTGGTACGGTATAAAGTGCAATGCTCATGATATGGAATACGATATTGAGGGAGTAGAAATTACTGTAGATTTGTTCTTAACATAATTATTACTGCTGGTAGTTTCCCTCCTCCAACTCACTTCTTTAAAATTGATGAAGTAACTTGCATATGAAATTTTGTCCTTTTCTTTCACTTTATTTGCTTGACTTTTTCTTTTCGCGGAAATAATTTAGACCTTTATTGTGTTTTGCAATGCTGAACTGAAAGGGTTAACGGAAAACCAACTTATGCGAATTTTCTTTTTCACACTGGAAAAATTGAAGACTTAACATTTAATATTTAATAGTATCCTCTATCACCTGGTCAAATGAATGGAAATTATATAAAGCATTGTATTATTGTAAGTTAATGAAAACATCCATGAAATGCTAAAAACTAAATTTACGTGTAAGAACTAAAATTATATTCGTGAAGTTTTGCAGTTTTTAGCAAATAAATTTTTCAAAGATTATCATCGTGATTAATTAAATTTCTTGAATTCAGTTCGAACTATTGAAAGGATAAATTTTACAGGTGAACTTTTGGATTTGAATCAGAATTTCAAATCTTGTTGACCTAAAATAATTCTTTGCTGAATTTCTAATAGAACGATATGTCAAATTTTTACTTGAAACACTATTTCTAATTGGAATTTGTAGTGTGTCTGATATCGCAAATTAAAGATTTCTGCCTTCTCCTATTTTAAAATTACTATTATCACTGCGGACTAAATATTCTAGAACAATAGGCCTTGAACTTCTTAGTACATACTCTGGAATACGTTAGAGTTGATGAACCAAAACTGTATCGATTTTCAGGACAATCGTTGAATTGTCATCAGCTATTTGCCTTTGGCTAATTTGTTTCAAAACTATCTTCACAATCTCAATGATATTCGAGAGATGGTCAGAATGTTTCAAAAATTATTCTAAATTAGCGACATGAGCAAAAATGAATAAAATAGTTAACGAAATTAAATTTTTTATTACCCTAACGTTTTATTTGGAAAAATTTAGAATGCTTCTATTTTTTGACATATTTATTATGTAATCTTGAGCATTTGAATTACAGCAAAGGTATGATTGATTTTTGAAAAAACTGATAAAATTAAAAGAAATTTAGGAGAGAAAAGCTTTGTTCCACTGAGTTGATAACACAAAGATAGTAATTAAATTACGATAATTGTTAACTAAATATAATATTATAGTTGCATTAACTATATAAAGAGTACAATATCACAATTAGCTCCATTGTAAATGGTGCTAAATAATAGATAACACATACGTGACATATTTGATTACCATTTCCCAAAATTTCTTGTGAATTTTGATAACTTAAACTTTTACTATGCTTTAATTTCAATAATGCTGATTTTGAAAGCTGTTAAATAACGAAATTAAAAGCAGTATTTACAATTCATTGCAAATGATCGCAATGATTGGTGAGAATTAAATGAATCACACTTAACATAAATGTGTGAAGTGATTTGAAGAAGTTACTGTTGCAAATTTTTCAATAGCAATATTTTTGAAGTTGTTCGACGACGATGTATATTTTCTTAAGCATTATTATTGACAAATTTCATTTGACGAAAACAATTTCACTTGTAATTAATAGGTTTAATTAAGGAGCAACCGAAACATTATCAATCAATTACTATAACGAAATTTACGTTTGTTTTTTTGCCAGGCAATTTTCCCATAAACTTTAAATGAAGCATATATTTGGATGAACTAAAACTCAATGCACCATGGACCAAAATCGTTGCTATTAGAAGATCAGAAAGTACCACAACATAAATGGATCAATCATACCATTATCCAGAATAGCCAATATCGATTTTACTGGAAACAACTTAACCTATAGCATCAGTTTGGATCATCCATACGATAGGAGTGTTTGAATTGAGTATGGCATCTATCTTTAGCTCAGATGGTAAGCTAAAAGCTTCAGGAACTACTTTGCTACTCAATTGGCTGAGATAATTGCAAACGTTTACGTTAGATTTTGTTTCTTTTATGAAATCTAAAAAAATTTAAGTTATCAGACTAAATTATTTGTAACCATGCCATCTAACAGATGTTATGATGGTGACATCAGATTTATCACAATGTGAGAATTTCTATTGCTTCTAATTACAGTGAACAGAATCTGAAGTGCTGCAAAGAAGTTTAATTTGTTACAACGATAAAATACGACAAGAATTCATCAATTTTTCAACAAAATGATTATTTCAATACGAAGTGATTCCAACGGTATTTCGAACAATCGCTCCTAAATCTTTTGGATTTTGATATTTTCGATTCCAAAGCTTGAAATATCATTGGAAAACTGTACTTTGATGTGTTACTCAAAAAGGTAATTTCAGCTCCGAAATATTGCTGAGAAAGTTAGACAATTTTGTTTTAGAATTCACTTTTAAAAAGTGCGGGCAATTACTCGACGAAATTATCTGATAAATATTATATTACTGTGTCTTTGCTAGTCCAATTTTCTGATAAAAGCAGAGCCAAGTGTCAATGGAGCAAATTGCACAATTAGCCTTATTTCAGTTCAGGAACAGGTCGACTCAGTTTCTGTTTTTCTTTTCAGGCTTCTTAATTGCCCAGTGAAATGTGAAAATCTTACATTGTTTTTTGTAATGCTTTGTATTTGACTCATATAAGTATACTTTCTGTTCAAATATATGCTTTTAGATATTCAAAAGGGTGTCTATTCTTGCATGAAAAACAGCGTATATTACGTACGTGTAACGAGTGCTTCACTTAGATATATAATTTTCTTTTTCAGGCTTCCCTACCAGAAATCAAGTGTATTAGCAGCAATCAACGCTCAATGCAAAAATGCTGTAAAACAATTTTTTCTCACAGAATTTCTGAATAACATATATTATTATTGTGATTCATATCCAGTTGTTTATATCATATAGTTTAAAATCAAAAAAGGAAAAAGTGATTGCTTAGTATCTGACATTTGTAAGCTTCTTTTCAGGAAATGAGAAAATTTGCCATGGTATTATCATAGTTCACCAATGATAAAGTTATCATTATATCAATATCTCGATTTCTTTTTTTTTTTTGAAATTTTATTTCACAGTAAATGAAAAAAAAAATTATCTGCAGTTAATTAACAAATAACCAACTAATTTGGTTGCAAAATTATAGATATGAAACCGTATCGAAGGAAACTTCTTGTAAGTCGTAAATTTTGAGGAATATTTTCATAATCCTATTGATTACAGCAATTTCGAAAATTGATACTTAAATTCTATTATTAGCGTATCTTTAAATTTATTTAAATCTCACCACATGTACAAATTATTTGTATATTTTGACCGCGAAATGATAGGCGATGATAAACCAATTGAAATTCAAAATGTTTTTTATCATTCCATTTCAATCATTTTTCCGGATAAGCGACATGGATGAAATTCAGACATCGGATATGTAATTTTAACAAACTGAAAAGAAAACTTTACTTCTGTCTTAGTTTTGACAAGCCTCTGATATAAGAGTTAAACGGAAGAAGAATAGTGTGGTGAATTGATGGTGAAATTTTAGCAATTTTGATTCAAAATTTGGTCATTTGAAAATATCACCGATTTCGGTGAAAAACAATCGTTCTCGTTAAATTAAAATGTAATATGTTGTTAATCATATCTTCAATCTAAGCAATTAAAATAAAACACTAATGAGTCACATGAATTAGGCATTTTTATTACGTAAGCATCATCGATCCAATTGAACATTTCAACAATGTATATGACTCATGCAAAATATTTGGTGACATTGAACGGAACATTAAAGTCAAAGAGCAATTTTCGAAATGATATTCGCCAAATTAGTAGATAACACTAACATTCAATCAAAGTAAAAAGAAATCATTTACCAATGTTCAATAGGACCGGTTTCATTTAACCGAACTAAATGGGTAGTATAAAAGTAAAAAAAAAAAAGCTCTCTTCAATTATTATCGACTTACAATTAAAACTTCTAATCATTACTTATTTACTTCATAATTTTCAGAAAGAAATCTCAGTGAAACAGTTAACATCATGAAATACTGTGAGTTATTCTTTCTTGCTCTTCTCATCACTATTATCAATTTAACGATTGAAGAAGAATGTACTGGATGTCCGGAAGCTGAAATGTATGATTTACTTATATGATTTTATTCATTCTAGAAAATTACAATGTAAATTAGTTTATTTTACCCAAAAATAACAAATTAATAATGTAAACGATTTAACATATTTTAAGCTTTATTACTAAACAAAAAAAAAAAAGTATGCTTGATGAGTTATTCCTTCATCCACTTGAGGAACAAAATATTCTTATATCATAAGAATGAATATTTCATAAGCATTCGTTGAATATGTTCAAGAATTTGAAACTTATAAAATTCTCTCTGTATTTTAATCAGTAAGAAATGAAGAATAATTTATTGAAAAAGAAAAAAATTTGCATTTGTGATGAAACTTTGAATAATAATGCATGTTATAATTAATAGCGATATTTCAGGCTTCATAGTCGAGTGAAAAGATCATGGTATAGACCATTTGGTGGATTTGGAAGAGGCTTCAATCCATTTGGTTTTAATCCATTTGGAGGAGGCTTCAGTCCATTTGGAGGAGGTTTCAGTGCATTTGGAGGAGGTTTTACTCCATTTGGAGGATTTGGAGGATTTGGAGGAGGCATCAGTCCATTTGGAGGAGGAGGCTTCAATCCATTTGGATTTCGTGGCTTCAATCCATTCCTAGGTGGTGGCTAAGATCCATTGAAATTTCAAGACAAAATTCTACTAGAGATGCAATAGATGCACTTAATGATTCTTGCGATCAAACATATAAATTGGAAAAAGTTATCAATTTTTCATATTATTTTGTCAGTACCTATTTTTATCAATTATTGATATTAAAATTGGCAGCAAATGTTCATCCGTTGGAGCATTTATTTTCTGTAATCTCATGACAAATACCGTTTAATTCTGAATCTGTTAGCGAAAGTAAGCATGAAGGAACAAATTAAGTGTCTTTTCTTTCATCATCGCAGTAATTTTCTCATTTCTTTTGACCAATGAGAAAGTTTACCATTCAAATGCTCTTACTTTAAATATCTTCGTCCATTAGCAATTGTGAGTTTTTTCCAGTTGATAGCCATTGCTAATAATTATATCATTCTTCTGAATGAATCACCAATTTGTAATAGAAATTTGAATTGCTGAATGCGAAAAATGTCCTACAGACATTTTTTTTTTTTTTTTTTATTGAGTATTTTATTTAACTTTGATTATCGTTGACAGCAAAAAAAAAATCTTTATTAAATGTGATCAAACAAAATATTGAAAACTATACTTCAACATCTAATTAGCTCTTTATTTCGATTAGATTTATGAAATTCAATCAAAGAATGAAACAACAAAGACCAAGTTATTCCATATGGTCATTTATTCCACTTTGCAGCGTCAGAGATTTTAGCAAACTTTTTTGTGGCCAGAACAATAATAAATCATGAGCGTTCTTTTAAGTCCTAATAATTTCTTACCAAAAAAAAAAATTCCTTAGGACTTATTGAATTACTTGTTTTTTCTTCCGCTGATTCAGTTGGCATAGTACAGAAAAAGCGAGAAAAAAAAACCTCATCATCACAATTTTACCACTGATTTACCTCTTACCAACATTAAATAAAATGAATGGTAGAAATAAAGAAAAAAAAGAATGGTGTAATTAACTATTGATCAGTATAGAAAATAGCAATAAATCATATATGACCTTTTCTGTTCGTTTTTGGTGAATATATGAGAAATTTTTTAAAAAGTTTTTATAATCTTTCTAATATTTCTTTTTTTTATTAAGGCAATTTTTATTGATCACTCTAATTTTTGTCCTTTTTATCTTTTCAAATATATTTATATGCATATAGCATATTAAATGCTATCAATTTCACATCAATTATTCCAATTATTTGCATCATATATCGTAATAATTAATTAAGTTCCTTATTTTTAGAGTTATCATTATAGCAACACATTGTTATTAATTTCGATTGATTACAAATATCTTAGCAATTATTTAAACTTTAAAATCAAACATTTATAATGGATAATTTAAGAAAAACACACAAACAAAAAAAAAAAAGGAAAAGAAAATCTTTTAATAAAATAATAAATGATTAAATGATCGCACGTGTGGCTCGTTCTTCATATAATGCCTGTTGCCGATTGATGCCTAATTCGGGTGTCCAACGATAATCAGCAACAAATAAGGATTTTATCATTTTTCCTGTTCGATAAGCTTTTATAATGTGAATTATCATAGTGATAATGATAGCACTCAATGGGAAGAGTGTTATCAGAGATAGAATGATAATATCACTGAAAACAAAGAAAATAATAAAATATTAAAGAGATAGGAAAAAATTAAAACCTGAAATTAATAAAAAACTTGCTTCTTTCTTGATTCGGAATTTATTATAATATGCACAAAAAAGCCAAGACCTTTGTGCTTTTACTGTTCATTTCTGGATGAAGATTGTATGTATCGGTTAGTTTTAAAATTATTCTTACTCGTGATTGCTTACAGGGATTCATAAAAATTTGGATACATAATAAGGTTGTGTTGCAGTTTTTGAAGAAGACAAAATTCATCTTACGATTTTTCTTTGGTCATTTTTTAGGTCATCATAACAATACAAGTAAAACTCAAAACTTACGTTGTGCCATATAGCTGTACAAAAAGCAATATTTAAGACTGTGTATGACAAATTTTTAATCAAAAATTTTATAAATCCATTTTATTGTCTACATAGAAATGAAGAAATTTATTATATTCAAGCAAATTATTGAATATTCAATTTAATCCAAACCTGTATAATCTTCCACTAATAATGATAAATAAAGCAAGTCCGCCCGAAATCTGCAGAAATATCAAGTTAAATAAACAGTAATTTGCGAAATTTTTTGATAGATAATTCAAAAAATATTTCACACTTTTTTTTCATCATTGACAATATTCTTAACAATACTGGTGAATACTAAAATTTGTTGAAATTTGTAAAAAATAATAAAATCTTACAATAAAAAGTGCTGGTGTAACAATGTACCAACAAGCAGTCCAATACCAATTCACCGGATAACCCAAATATCTGTAAATGATTTTTCATTTTTGAAGAATATGTTTGATAATCAGATAAACGCATTTCTACGTAATAACATATCAGTCGTAATAGAATCATAGTTTTGTTGAGAATTAAACAAGGAAAAAATTGTTTGTTGAAAAATTAATTTACCTCCAAAGGTTACTTGGTGGTTCGCCAAGCATTGTATGTAAATTGACAATTAATCGTTTCAGATGATAAATGTGAATGCTTACTAATAACTCAAAAATTGCAAGAATTGAGAGAAGAAATGCGAAGTAAAAGTAACGAACTTTTATATCGCCAAAGGCCTAAAAAGTTAGGTGTAGTTAGTTGAATTTATATGGTTATTTAAATTTGATATATATAGATAAATAAATTTAACAAATAAAGTTTCATCGTTTGCTTTACTTGCTTATTTTGCAAATTACTCTTACTTTCTCTAAAAGTTTGAACAAAAAAACTTCGCATTAATTTTAAAATTTCTAAGAGAGAGAGAGAATAATGATAAGTAAACATTTCAAGGATATCATTTCTTTGGCAAAAAAAAAATACTTTAATTTATTGATGTTTTAGGACTTTAATTTTCGAAAAAAAAGTTACCTCATGGTACTCAATTACATTATATAAAACTAGGTAATTGTATGAAGAAGAATACTGTATGAGCTTAATAAGTAACTGGTTATGGATTCTGAGCACATCTATGATATAAAATTCAGAAATGATGGTAAAAAAAGCAAGTTAAAATTTAATTAAGAAATGAAATACTGATTGAGATTGCTATTTCGATATTAAAAGCATTACATCAGTAGCAGTAATCAACAGAAAAGATGCTTAAACTCACTAATCGACCATATAGATAAGTGTACAAATGCATGAACAAGAAATATATGCAAATGATGAAATTTCGGGATATTGTTTGTTCGATAAATTTAATTCGTACAACAGCTCGATATACAGTCATGATGATCATCTCAAGTATCACTATCTTCAACATCATCCCACAATATTCATAATTTTTTACAATTGCAATCATAATCTTTCATTATTTTTCATCTTATGCACTTTATTGATTTACAGATAAGCTAAACTTAAATCATTTTCATTGAACAATTGAATCAAATAAACTATATTACATTTTTCAACAAAATATTTGGCAATAATTCATATTGTATAATTCAAATACATATTCATCAGCTTATTTCTATTTAATTCTATCTTTGTATTAAATAATTGTAAGTCTTACTTGTGTACCAATTGTAGATAAAAAGAATGAGAAAAATGTAAGAGAGATTAGAATTGCACCAAATGATGTTTTAGCGAAAAGTAACGATAATACGATAAAATATACATTTTCGCCATGTTTCCAAAGCATTGCTACTAAATTTATAAAATATTTCAAATCGATTAGCTCAAATAATTATTGCTTATTTCTACGTTTTGTAATAACAATAAGAATATTGCAGTAATTAAAATTCAGAATAGCTTTTTCGTGAAATTTAATTATCTCTATCGAGAGTTCGATATAATAATTAGGATTATTTCAATTCAATATTTCTTAATCAAAATAATTGATAAATTTATAATAAAAAGAAAAAAGTAGAGAAATGAGAACTGTAATAGGCTTATTGTACTTCAATGGAAACATTTTATCTTTATTAAAATCTATTTGCTTTTACTTTATATCGATGTATCATTTATTAGATCAAATCACTTTTGATAGTCACCTGTCTATTTTCAATGAAATTGAACAAACAAAAATAAAACTTTTCTAATCAAATTTTTGCTGTGGAAACAGAAAGAAAAAAGCAATAATTAAATAATATAAAAAATTTGCCATCTGTTTAATCTAAACAAACATGTACTTACAGCCTTTTCCAATATTCTTCGGAAACATTAATTTTGCAGCTGCACCACTTACAGAAAACACGAAGAAGCAACCAAATAAATTAATTATCATTCCATAAATAATTACCACAAATGTATCACTATAATATATATATATATATGTACAAATGAGCAATTAAGTTCTTTTTTTTTTAAATCAAGTTAAAATTTTTTTTTTTGTTTTAAATGATAAAGTAGATATAAGACAAAAATTTGATGCTTGCAAGAGTTTAGGAGAGAAATATTTGATTGATGATAATTAATAGAGAAAAATTGTACCGCATAAAATTATTCCGGAAATCCTTCATAGCTGCTAATGTTATATAGGTGCCATCCAACAAATTTGTTGCTATTATAGCCTTAAAATGAGGAAAGATTTTTTTTTCTTAGTTTTTCATATTTTTAAATACCTATTAGAAATGAAATGAATAATATAGTTAATGTAGCAATAATAATTTTTATTATTATTATTACTATACCAGTAATGATAGAAATATTAATAATAGTGATAATAATGATAGTAATAATATGATAACATTATTTTTTCTACTCCAAAATTCAGCCTGATTATTTTTATTTAGATGTTGGAAATATCGTTGAATGATAGAAACAAATATCTCCGATGTTCATGATCTCTGTTAAATTTAAACAATCTTACTAATTTCTAATGATCCTGTCTGTAAAAAATCAATTATTTTTTATCTCAAAAAATCAAATCAAAACTATGTCTTTTTTTCTTTTAAAAATAATTTGACGCAAAAATTCAAATAACACATATGTCTAAATCACTGACATTGAAATAATTTATGTTGTAGAAATATTTCTCATTCAACTAATTTTATCTTATAAATTTTTTCTAATAAATGTTATAGGGTCAAAGGTAAAATAATCTATTTAGTTTATTCTCATCTTTGTTTACGATTAATACTGTAACACTTTTATCCATCCTTACGATAGGATTATAACAGAATGTATTTCGTTTCTACTGGCATTAATTCCTCTGTTATTCAATGAACCCTTCATTTCAAATCAAAGAGAATTCTATCATCTTCAATCAAACTACAAATTTCTCCCACTATAAAATTCTTCCGCAATAAGTTGGTGATATGAGCCAGTAATAAAGATATCTTTCACAAATTTGTTTCAATTATTCTCACTTAATAGAAAACAAAATTAAATTTTCTAGAAATATGAAATTTTTTTAAAAAAATTTTATATAAGAAAGAAGAAAAAAGAGGTGTTTATTTCAGATTTTAATTTAAGGAAGATTTGTCATCCATCAATATTTCTATCAGTTGAAGATATATTAAATTATCCTTTTTTTTTCAGAATAATTCAATTCCATTTGACACTTTCCAATTTCTATAAAAGAAAACAAAAAAGGATACCTGAAGTACTGCAGTGACCCAAACTTTTAGATCGAGGAATTTGTCCAAATCTGGTGAAAAGCCTTCTGCTATCGAAGTAAACGTATTTCGAAAACCAACTTTTACAATTGCATAAATAATGCAAATTAGCATACAAAGTTGCGGAAATATCACAGTAAATCGAGCTACCTAAAACAAGGTCAAAGGTTGCGGAAGTTTTAGATGAAATCAAATGGGTGGTGCACAGAATTACGATTTTTTTTGCCAATCCAAGCTGTTTTGGACAACTACGGATCTAAATATTTTCCCGTATCCAGGATTTCATTCCTTCTCAATTATTTATCATCGCATTTGCCGAAAAATGAAGCAACCAGTTTGTCATCATACAACAGAATAAAAAATTGAAGTTTAATTGAGTTCAATTGTAGTTTATTTTTTATTAACTTAAATAATTTTCAAATAATATTTCGATAACCTTAGCATAGAAATTTATCCCAAGAATTGCAATTATTGCGATGATTGCATGTTCGATAGTAGCAGAAGCGAAGAAAAATTCACTTATTTTGCCAGGTTTATTAATCTTCTCCTTCCTAAATTTGTAACGGAATGGTAATTAACAATGAAAGATAGAATATATAGACTGATTATATAACATTTCAAATCTTTCGTATTTATTTCAATAGAGTTTAGTTGATTTTTATGAATTTTATTCACACACCAATAAATATTTGGTGGAAATTCACGAAGCGCTTCAGAAGTTGATGTCATAGCGATTACAATTTGTTCCCATGTATAATTCGGATTCATTCGTGTTTTATTATTAAATATTTGTAGATTGTAGCATTTTGAGTAATATTGATAATTACCAATTGCTTCATTACATTTTATATATGGATCGTAGCAAGATGCTGAAAAACTTTACGTAAAAATCAAAAGTGTGATACTAAGTAGATATTTAATTGATATAAAAATTTATCAGCATCATTTTGAAATGAAATATCTTCTTTTGGAATTAAATTTAATATTTGCCGATAATTTCTATATTCCTTCTAAATTCGACTTCGAAAAAGTATTTTATTTAAAAAGATACTTGGTGATTCTTAAAATGGGAATGAAATTTCCAATATAGTTATGAAATGAAAACAAAAAGAAAGGAAGTACTGAGATTTTGTTTCAAATTTGAAAAAATTTGATTAGAATTCTATTTGATCAATTATGCATATTGTAATTTCAAAACTTGTGAAAGTAACAAACAGCCATATGATAGATCAAACAGAAAATATCAATAAATATTGAATTTAATTTTCAAAAAATCAATTCAAAATTAGTTGATAAAAGAGGAAAAAAAAAATTACAATGATTTTCATAGACACATTCCAACCAGGTATTTCGTGATAATGAACTAAATGCAGCAGAAATACTTTTAAATGTGTAGAAAATACCCATCACCGAATATGATAATAGAAGACTTTTGCATATGGCTACTAATAACATTGCAATACCAATTCCTAAAATGTAAAAAAAGCAGACTTTAATTATCATCCTACATCATGCTTTTAACAATATTTAGCTAAAAACACAGGACAATCTTATTGATATGATTCTGCTGATCAGGAATGCCATCATTTTTCATTATAATTTTAGCAAACTACACATGATCCAATATAAACGGATCTTATCAATAGATTAGGTTGTTTTTTTTTTTTTTTTTTTTTTTTTTTTAATTCAAATAAAATTGAATTTAATTAAGGTATTACCAAACTCTCATTGTAAAGTTATTTAAACCATTTTTTAAACTGTTTCTACTAAGATGTAAATATGTTATTCACCTACTAAATAATATTTTAAATACCTTCAAAAGCAGGGCAAAGATGATAAAAAAGTTGTATTGATGGAAGTGAGCTATATTGACCTATGGCATTTTCCAAATAAATAATTGGAATTGTGATAAAAATAAGGCATAACACATAAGGGATAAGAAATAAGACTGAAATATGTAAATTTGAATGAGATAAGATTAAAATATGCTAATTTAAATGTTTCAATACATAATAAATGCAAATACTTGTTTGTGTCAATTCATTTTTATATCATTTATTAAATGCAAAAATCTTTAATTACTTTAATTTAGTAACAATAAGAGATAAGATTCATATTGAATAAAAAGAAAATATGATTACTTCCACCATTTTCTGAGCAAATAATCGGAAATCGTAACATATTACCAACAGTAACAATAAGAGATAAGATGATGAATATATGATCAGCGCGTTTGGTGAAACGAAATGTCGTTTGAGTAAATTGTTGTCGTATTCGTTGCACCTAACAATTACTTCGTTCATTACTTTTTTTAATTTTATCATATAAAATATTTTATAATAAGAAAAAATGACAAAAAATTTTTAATATATTTTGACATATTTAATTAAGTTAAGAAATGATTGATTTCATAATATGTATCTGATTCACATCGGTATTCAGATTTTTAAGGAACTATGACAAGTAATTTGAAATTAGCAATTGGTTTTGTTTAAACAATATTTTCAAATAATTGATAAAATTCACAAATAGAAAACCGGAATGAGATTACATCATAATCATAAAATCCGGCAAATTGTTCTACTTCTGTTGCTTCATATAAATTTTTGGTGATATTTTCAAATCGTTCCGATTGACTCTCTCCAGAATAAAATGAATTTTACTGATTATTACAAATATGCTAACTATTAATGAGCTCATTGGGTAAATTCTTGTAAAATCTGAAATGCTTTCGTTTTTAAAAATTGTCTTGGAATACATTTAATTGAAAAATGTATGTTGAGGTACAAAGATGTACGCATCCTAAAGAAAAGTTGAAGCAAACCGAAATTAGTAAAGATTGAATTGCTCTAAACAACTGTTAGTCAAATTAGTAAAATGGAAAATCACACACTTAATTATTGTATGTTATTTCTAAGAGGTTTACTAATATTCCATCGTATCAGATGTATTATATTGATTGATCAGACTGATATTATGAATGCGATAATATGAGTACGATTTTTGCAAAAGAAATGGTGGAATATTAATTAAAAACTAAAAATAATCACTTTTTTTAGCTTTTTCAGAAAAAGTTGTCCTATCTTTCGTCCTCCTCCGAGATACTATTTGCCTTTCGAGAGCGATACGATCCTCATTCTTGGCTGGCTTCTTAGCCAGCTTCCTAGCTGATATCTTGTTTGACTTACTGCTTGACTTCGTGGCTGACATTATTTTTCAAACTTACTGACGTTGTTCTGAAACTTTTTAAGACTTTTAAGAACATTACATTTTTTAGATAAGACTTCAAGAACTCAAATTGTTTTTATTAAAACAAATGCAAATGTCACATAGCAAATGGATAAGCATTCATTGCTTTATAAGCATTTTAAAATGAATAGCTGTTTCACTTGTGATTGATGAACAACTG
This sequence comes from Dipetalonema caudispina, assembly GCA_013365325.1. Taxonomy (NCBI): domain Eukaryota; kingdom Metazoa; phylum Nematoda; class Chromadorea; order Rhabditida; family Onchocercidae; genus Dipetalonema; species Dipetalonema caudispina. The sequence continues at coordinate 160,685 of JABVXV010000064.1, read as the reverse complement.
TCAGATAATGCAATAAATCGAATAATTGACATTGATTAATAATCTTTCTGGTTTTATGAATGAAAAATAAGACTTATGTAAATGAGGTAAATTGTGCAAAAAGTAAGTATGCAAATGTGTTTTCTATTGGGTTGAAGCTAAATTGCTTGAAATGTTCATTGGAAAAGAATGATTTGAATAAAATTAAGATGAAATATGAGATAGAAAGGGAGAGAGAGAGAAAGAAGAAAAGTATACCTGATCAAGCGCACAAATGAAATTTAAAATATTGAACTTTCAATTGAATTAGCGTAAATTCTATGCATACATTAATTCATTACTTAGAATAAATTAGCAAACTCAGGATTCTATGTATTTTAGTAATTCTTCTGAATTTAACTTTTATGCAAGCATTACTATTTTTTAATAGAATATATTTCATTTATTTTGTTTTTGTAAGAAATATAATGAAGTAATGAAAAGTTAATTAAAATGTTAGCAAAATGGCAGAGATTATTCTAACATTATTATTATTTTTATTAACATAAAAACATTTGTTCTTAATTTTTGTTATTCATAGTGGCGTAAACAAACAAAATTATCTCGAATTTGCAACAAATTTAACTCAAAATCTTACTGAAGTATTAATATAATACCAAGAAAAAAAAAAAAAAAAACAAACGATAGTTTGAAATATTGCAAACGTTTTACAATTTCTGATATTTATTAGATTAAATAAAAATAGCAAGTGATATTTGAGAAAAATTGAAATGTTAGAATTATGTATTACTTATCGTTCTGATAATACTAGCACAGATATTTTTTACTAACTCCATAATTATTGATAATTTTGATGAATCAACTAATTGATGATTAAATGTTATAATTAAAAAGTGCTATTGAACAGTCGTTGAACAATCTAACTAATTTAGTCTATCCAAACATTTTCTATGTATCACACTTTGTTAATATCACATTCTGCAGTTTTAATAAGTTAAAAAAACAATCTCTCATAAACATATGATATGAAAATTCTGAAGCACAATATTAGGTAGTTATTCAATCTATGTGAAACATTTTGTGATTCAATAACATTTATGATTCACTCATTTAATAATTGAAATATTATTATTCTAGCAAACGATGATATAGAACTTATCGTATTTTAAGCTTTTCAGAATTCATTGATACATTTTATGCATTTTTATGCTTTTCAAGAGTAGAAAATAATCGAAAAGCGTTAAATACACTAAATCACCAAAATGGATAAGTTGTTACAAAAAATGTAGTCTGTTTGCTTGTAAATTACGTTTTTCTGTTGAATTATTGATGATTTAACGAGATGAGGACATTATTCAAATTTGATTTACAGTAAATCATTCCTAATTTAGTAAATGATCGAAAGCAAGCTTAACAATTGCAAAATTCGCATGCATTCATTGCATGCATGCATGCTTTCATCGCCATTTTATATTCATCAGTTTTGTTTTCTGCTTTTTTTCTACTAATTTAAAACCATCAGCCTTCCGTTACTGCAAAATGAGACTAATGCAGACATTGATCCATGTAAATTATACAAATTAAGTTAAGTGACATAATGACACCCATTTAATATGAGCTATCATATAACTTTTTTGCATAAAATTTTCTTTTGATAGTTGAAAGTGACATGGTAGTATTAATTTATTTCCGTATTGATTTTATTTGTCTTACAAATAATGATAGTAACATTGGTGGAGGGATGATTAGATTGTTTTTCATTAAAATTTAACACAAATCAAATCATACAATTAACGATTTGCTTTGATGTGGGAAAAATGATGGAGAGTATAAAGTTGATAAATGAAATGGATGCCTCGTTGAATTTCATCCTTCCTTTTGGACCATTTTAATCTTCTCGTTTATCAGATTTTTTATTATTTTTTAAAGCTTTAGTACTAACATACCAACGAAATGCAATGTATAATTTAAGTAACATCATTATTTGAATTCCAATTATGGTAAAAAATACGATGAAATATGAGGATGCTGAAATACAAGTCGAATTCCGTTAAGAAGAAAAGTTCAAAATTTCAAAGTTACTTTAACATATTTATGATTAGAATTTTAACGATTTTTTTGGCATTGTAATATGCAAAATTTTATATGTATCGCAGATTAAATTTTTTCATAATATAACTTAAATGTATTACCATTGATTTTTGCTGGAATAGCAACCACTGTGAAGTAAATTAGAAAAGCAATTACCAACGAGTTAATAAAAACCTGAAATTTGAGTTAACTTATAATGAATGAGCTACGGAACATTGTCATGCCTTTCGAAAGAGTTAGATATTTAAAAAATATTAAATCACAATGGAACCATCAAAATAGTTTCATTTTGCAAATTGTCGATTTTTCCTCGTCCTTGTATTCGGAATTCGGATGATTGTAATGGAGTCGTATGGTAAATTGTTCAGTATGAAGTAAACAACGATTGTGATGTGATCAGAATTCAATACTACATAAGATATCTTTGTCGAAAAACTTGTAGCGAAGTTGAGTTTTGTTGGAGGTTAAAAGTTGCAAAGTTTTAGCGCTAACGAATCGAACTATAAACGGTCAACATAACATAGCAACTAACCAAATAAACAATGAATGGCCAAATAAGTAATGGTATTTTGTGTGTGTATGCAAATATAGCAAGAATTCCGATGATCCATACCGGAAGTATAAGGATGAAGTTAATTGCACCATCAGTAAAACCATCGATAATTATAAGTGCAATCTGTGTTTTTATTGCAGTAACTATTGTGATAGCAACTATGCTTAGCATCCAGATCTGGAAATTTCTTTCTATTTAATTTCTTTAACTTAGGTTAACAGCAAATCTTACAAGTTTCGTTTTTAAAATGTATATCGGATTTTTTTATTCGATTGATAACTTACTGCTTTTTAATTCTCGTTATTGATGAAAGGCAAAAAAAGCGTTTAGTACAAGTGAATAGTTTCGAAAAAAAAAAAGACCACTAAATTCTGGCAATTCACAATTTCCAATTTTTGCAAGACAAACATTGATACTGCAGCAACAGAAGTATTGTTCCTTCAAGCCAAGGTATTTTTTTAATTTTTCTGAAAAGTTAAATTCCAATAAAAAATTTCGAAACTGGAAATTTACCAATTCATTACGGCATTGCATTTTATAAGACAACATCTTTTTATGTTTATTAGCTAGATGAATCAAAGGTTTTAATCTATTCGTCAAGCAGAAACTCATAGATTTCGAAAAAAAAAAACTTTTCTAATTTTTCATTTTCGTGTAATAAATGAAAATTTTTTGAAGTGACATCATTGAACAAAAAAAAACAGTGTTTACTTCTTAAAAAATTATCATAAAATATCATTAAAATTACCGAAAAAATCTTCTTTCAAATATTCTGTCCTATTTTTTTCTTCTGGAATGTTTTCATTCAATTTAGTTCCATCATTTTGTGGTAACATTTCTACCCTATTTGCTTCATCGTTACTTTCACATCGACCGCTTTCTAATAGTTTCATTTTGGCAAATTATATTTGCAATAGTTAATTTACTACTTACAGTTTTTTTTTGGTATTTGTTGTTTACTTATATGCAAATTAATGTAATTATGTGTCAATCTAAATAAGCGTACGCTCTGAATAAAGTTAAGATTGATTTGGTACTTCTCATAATACGGTTATCATTATGCATATCTTTTGAAAAACAAACTACCATTACATTGAATATAGTATCACCGAAAAATTTAAATTAGTTATCAGAATGAAATAAGTACATTTAAAACGATAAACTATTGAAAACCGAAGAGAAACAAAAATATTTAATTTGCTATAAAGGTAATCCTTGTATAGGTTGTTATTATCAAACGTTGATGTCAAATATTTTTCATGTTTAATCTACCTTTTATTTGGATATATCGATATGACGTTAACAAGTTTTCAGCAAATATCATGGAAATATAATTTAACGAATAGATTAGATATTATTACATCCTAAATGTCTTTCTCTCATTCAATCTTTAAAATGTACTAAATTTGATACTACATTAACAGGAAACATTTTTCACTGCATTCTTGTTCCAAATATGATTCAGCAAATAAATTACATGTTAATTCTTCGAAAAAAAAAAAAAAAAAGTAAAAAGAAACGATGAAATACATATAATCAGATAGTCATCATACATCGCATACAGCAAGTAAATGCAATTAGTATGGCAAATTCTACAGATCAGCTGAAATTATTGCTCATATCGCGGAATATTTGCACATCGAAATAGACAATAATCAAAGCTGTCGTAGACCTGTTCGTTGTAGCATTGCATCATCCAATTCTGCTGGTACATAAAATACTGAAATTTTCTTATTTTTCATCTCATACAATATAGCATGAAATTAGCACAATAGACTGTATTATAACACATCATATTATATTGTGTATGGATTTTTTCTGTGTAATACTGTTGTAATTTTTCACCAATTAGACTATAGCATAGTATGTTTGGTCAGGATACAGTAGTCGCCAGATAACTATACGCTTTAGAATATAGTACAGTATGTTAGTTGGGATACGGTAGGCGTTAACTAATTGTATGGATTAGATATAGCACAATACATTGATTGAGATACAGTAGTTGTTAACGGTAGAAGAATGTAAAGTTGGATAATTTGTTAACGTAATTTTGCTATCACTGAAAAGCATACTAGAAGGACGGCGATAATGATTTGATTGAGATGGTTGAACAGCAGCTCTTGGAATGAATATTTGACCTTGATTCTCGGAAGCAGTAGTTGTAGCATGTAATGAAGGTGAAAGAGGAGGAAATGCAGTGGCTATTGTGAAATCCGATGGAATTACTAATGCTCCTGCTGGTGCAAGGCTTACGTTATGATAGCCAAGTCTTGCCATAAATTCTTCAAATGTTGATAATGGCTTTAATGTAGCTTGATCATTAGAAGCCAGATTGCCTGAAATGATTTAATTATATATAATTGAATTAAAATTTTTTCTTTGCTCATTTTCAATAATTATCAATGTTCTTAAATTAGTGATATACCAACGATTTTCTATTCAAATGTGAAGGATATATAAAGAAGGAAAATATATGGAAATAATAAAAAATATATGATATTAACCAGATGAAAATATTGGGCTTCCGGCAAGTACCGCTGGTGGTTGTGTTGGAATTGCATTCGAAGCTGATGTAGTAGAGGTATAAGTTATAGGAGCGATTGACAGTTGCGTTAATCTACCGTTTGAGTTAACATTTCTCTTATCACCATTAGCAGCAAAATATGATGGTGAATTGAATGAAACAGCATGACCGGAATTAAATGGATCAAGATAACCGGGAACAGGCTGAAGTGGTGGTTGAGAAGGTGGTGGAGCTATGGTAGGATAGGTGTAGGCTATAAGTGGTTGGAATGTATTTGGTGCTACGGTTGGAAAGCTAAATGGGGCTAAGGTGGGAAAATTTAGAGGAAAAAGTGGTGGAGCAAATGTTGGAATCCGGAAAACTGGATCTAGGCCTTGGTTGCATCTTTGTAAGAAGCACGATGTTTGTTGACATTGTGTTGTGCATGGTTTAGGATTATGATTTTGTCTTGGTGGAATACTTGGGCTAGGTGTTTGCTGTTGAACCGATCCAAAGCCAAATTCAGGTTCTTGTAATCGTAGCTGTGGTTCTTGTTGATCGAATATTCTTACTTGCGGTTGACCAAATGCTTTTGCTTCTCTATGAATAACTGGGCCATTAGCAAAACTTAGGCGATTCTCATCCGAGAAAGTACTACCAGTACCACCTGAGCCAATTGCCGATTTATGGTTACTTAATGGAATAGTCAATGATTGAGCAATGTCTGGTTTCAGTGTTATTTCTGCTTTAACATCTGCTTCTCCTCGCTTCTGGATTGCTTCATTTCTATTCGCTACATCTGTTTTAATACTTTCCTTTTCTTCGATTTCGGTTTTCCTGAATGATAATGAATGAATTTCTTTTTTTTTATTACCAATTTTTAACTAGCATTTCAATTAATTCAGCTACAATATGATTAATTATGACAGTTTTCTTTCTCTACAACTCCACTTGTTTTCAAGTACATAAAAGGATGATACTAAAATTATTGATCTACTACGGATCTAAAAGCTGCTGAAACTGAAATTTAAGTAAAAAAGAAAGATTGATTTACTTGTATTGTTTTCGTTCGTTAGTTTTGTGAACAGTGGTGTCTGTGAATGCTTTTTTGCCTTGCAAATTCTCTGATTTCTCCTTTCTTAATGTTTTCTCCCTTCGAAAATTTGAAAGATCGGTTCCTTTTGTCAATATTTTCACTATTTCATCACTGACATCCTTTTCAACTACAATGCCAAAATGATTACTAAAAAAAGAAAAAGGAAATTTTTGAAACAAAATTTCCGTTGTACAGAAGAAATGATAAAATATTTTTTACAATTTCCCTCATTTCTCACTTTTTACACTCTTTCTCTTTTTGTTTTTTTTTTCTACTTTTTTTTTTTTTTTTTTTTAAATATTACTATGTGGTTAAAATTTCAAAACGTGATTGAATTTTAGAACAGCATTTTGAATTTTAACAATGCTTAGCTAAGATATGAAACGAAATCATTCATTTTGTAATATGTTAATGGATGGATTGTCACCAAAATATTATCATTAACAATCATTGTTGAAATGTAAGAGAAGAGTTTGACTTCCTCTAAAACCTGCCTCTATTATACGCTTCATTTCTTGTATAAAAATATTTTATATGTCAAGTTGAAATTTTTCCGATAAAATGCCCTCTTTATTTCACATTCATTCTGGAAAGATATTTATAATGAAAGAATGGAATGTATGTTTGTAAGTGTGTGCATGTCTAAAGTTTTTGATTTTTCTTATTGACAAACGATTCATCCAACGGAATAAGAAAGTAAGAGGAAATTTTGACAGTGTGAAATTGATAAAAATTTGACTAACAATCGATAATTGGTTCCGGTGGATCCGGTAAGCAATGCATTCGCCGTACTGTAACTTCGTATGAAACACTGCAAAAATTTATCATTTTTAGTTAAATATTAAATATATTTAGTTCCATAAAAGCCAATTATTGTTTATACATTTTGCTATTACATATCAATATTATGATATCATCAACACAAGAAAAGTTTCATAGTTTCCCACAATTTCTATTTTTAACATGAAAAATAATTTTTCAGCTACGACCACGTAATTTAATCATTTGGTTTTCCTATGAAAGATTAGCTTTGAGCAAATCAAAATGTTGCAAGATTGATAAATCTCGAGATAGTTATTTGAGCCAAAATGTATATTACTTTCTCGAGATTTATCAATTTCGTAATGACTGACTTTGCTCAAAGTTATTTTTTTATGAGAAGCTAAATGATCATTTAACGTTGATGTGGCTGATAAATTATCATTTTTGATGAAAATAAAAGTTATGGAAAATTATGACGTTATTCTTGTGATACAAGTAAAATTTAATTTCTTGCTTGGCATACTTCTTTTGCTTTTCATGCTTCTTCAATAGAGAAGTGTTAATTATCGTAAAGGAGTAAAAAGGATTGATGCAAATAATTTTAAAAACTTTTTTTTTTGTGTTACGTCATTTAACTGGCTTTTTGTAATTTAAGCTAACGTTCAGACGTATATGTCAATTGCAATAGCCTTGTTTATCTTCTCACATTCTTGTTTATCATGGATTAATTAGAAATAAGAACTAACACATGTGTGTTAGCATCTACCACTTTTCGGACATTGGCTATCACATCGAAACTTATTTGTCGTCCATCTCTAATAACTTCACCTCCGGTGATTGCTTCACCGGGTCCAACATTTGTTAGACCAACTTCTTGAGAAAATCGCAATCCGGGAAATGTACAACATTGTAGGATTAATCTGAAAGATAAGAAGAAAATTTAGGTGACATTAATTTCTATACAAGAAACAATGGATCATGCGGCGAAACTTCTAACATCATTTTAACTATTAATTCAATATAGTATCTCTATCTTGATTGTATATTCCGTATATTTGATTATCAGAAAATGGCTCTCCGATTTCTTTTGAATTTGATAGAGAATTAAAGAAATTTCTCTTTTTTTCAGGTCAAATTCTCACGGTTGTCGTGGATGATCAATATATTCGATGCCTCCAACCCATTGATCTTTTCGTAAACATGATAGTTCAGAAAATTGACCGGAACAATTCTGCAATACATTTTATCTAAAGGACTATTAAAATTTTTAAAAAAAAAGAAATTCTGAGAAATGTATGTTTTCCATCCAGATTTGTGTTACAAGATTTATTGTTAGCTCATTGCATATAAAGTTTTAGAATTAATTTTAGAATAATTATTTACATAATTCAATTGTAACCGATATGAAAAAGTGGAAACATATTCTATTCTAATTAAATATCCAAATTCGGAGTAATCTTGTAATTCAATACGAATGCAAAGTATTTTTTGCAGGAGGAAATATTTTTGGATATTTCAGACAATCACAACTTGCTTAATTAAAGCTAAGAACTTTATGATAGTTTTAATTAAAAATGCATTTTTTACTTCAAACATTAGACACTGTATAAAATCATAGAAAAGATTTCGAACCTCAAATTTAAATAATCTGGAATTAATTAGAGCTCAAATTTTGCTTGCTGAAATCTAATAAGAATTTTAAGTATTGCTGCTATTTTATATCACAAAACATACGGCGATAAGTTTACTGCCATAAGGATCACCATATGCTTTACTATCCTTATCATCTTCTCGCATAAATCCATCGGCTTGTCCATTTGCATTTACCAAAAAATTGCTATCATCTTTTTTGCCCTTTAAACTTGCAATACAGGTTGGCTGAGCGCAACCAAGTATCGGTGCACCTAAATAATTTCAGAAATTTTTTTTACTTAATTATAAATACATGAAATAAGAGTTGCTAAATTCTGATTATTTCATAATTCTCATTTTAAAATTTGGAAATTGGTGAATTTTTGAATATTAATTTTCCCATCAAACCTGAAGGAAGAACTTCGAAGCTAAACGGTACACCGGTTGAACCACAAAATGATGCAAACGTATGATTTGCCAGAACAGAGACAAATAATAAATAGAATTGTTTCTTCATCCTATATTCAAATAATTGAATTAATAAAAGTTTCAAATTTTATAGATTAAATTTTTATCGAAACGTCCTACTTTACATTATCTTTTTCACTTTTGTATGTTAAAAATAGCAAAAAAAAAGATCATTCGCATTGTTGTGAAAGAAAGGATGGAAGTTAAAATACTGAAAATTTAATTCAAACTTCACTGCTACAATGTCTCTAAAAATATAGGCTTTGAAAGAAAATTGAAATTGAGGGCATCTTGATTGGTCGATTGGTCCATTTGCAAAACTACCAAAGAAATTTGCGATACTTAAGAAGTATCAATGGTCATTTTGAAAATTCGTTTTAATTCGCTGAACGCAAATGGAAAAAAAGTTTGTACAATTAGGAAAAACACACATAGAATTATTTGTTTAAATCCGTCAATTCGTGTAAACAAAAGATTGCATGATAAATTTGTTGATGGTAATAAAAAAAAAATCTTGGAAAAATTATATTTAATCTTTGTACTTAAAATTAAATTAAAAATATGCGTGCTATACGTGTTACTATAACAACAAAGTTTTGAATGGTACTATAACAATAAAATTTTTCATTTAACTTTACTGTATGATGATAACAATTACAATATCGTAATTTTATTTGATTCAATTTTTAGCCATAAATGGATAGGTTGTTTGATAACCATACAAACAATTAGTATCATTACTTAAGTGATTCAGTAAAAACTATTTCCATTTCTAGAAAATTTTATTTTTCAGAAAATAAAAATAGCACATGAAATGAAAGACTTCGTCGTGGAGCAATTGAGGGAAACTATGATAGACTTTCAACAAATAACGAAAATTTCTATTTAAGAGATAACTGTAATCGCTTTTAAAAAATCTTCAATGAAATTTTCGTGAAACTGGACCGGATCGTATTATTAGACGAAATTAAAGTTCTTTTTTTTTTTTCTTGCAAGGAAAGGAAAGGAATTTTTTGTTTTTATCCCAAAAATATAATATATATTTGATGATGAAAATTCCACGAAAAGCAAGATAGAAGCAATTAATCATCTTGTGAATTTAATTTGAATTCTTATGCATAATTAAACTTATAGATTTTGAATTATTACAATTTATTTTCTAACTGAACGTGTTTCAAAAAAGGTTTTTTTTTGATGCTGAATAAAACTAATATAATCGTTGTAAAATATTCGATAAAGATTTTTATTCATGTAGTAACAAATAATATTAATGAACAATAACATTTTCCCTAATGTAGTAGCAAATAAATTTTCAAGAACAATAAGCTGCAAAAATTTAGTTAAATATGAAAATTTTTGTTCATATTTGATCTGTTTAAAAATGTTGAATATGAAATAGCACAATAAGTCATTACGAATGCATGAAGCATTTTTATTACTGAATTGAATGAGAATTTAGCAAGAATTTATTAGGAAATTTTGAATTTATCCAGATTCATTATGAACTTCATTAGGAATGAGTAAATAATTCCGATTTCACAATATTAACAACAATTCATTAAATTCGCAACGATATTTATTTTCCCTAATTTAAGCTATAAAAAATTTGCTTACTCTCTTTTTTTTTGATCAAATTATTTGAAATTAACAAAATGATAAGAAATAATCGATAAAATGTATAATTATAATTATCAGAAAAAAAAAATTTTTTTCTTTCAAAAAAAAGAAAAAAAAAAGGAAAAAGAAAAGTTATTCTTGTCGATAGATGGATAATGAAAGAGAAAATGAATTGTATAATAGTGAAATATATTCATCTATCACAAAACCATTCTTGCCATAATTTCGAGAAAACCTGTGTGTATGTGTGTCTATATATTGTGGATATAGATGATAAAATACGTATGAACTATATGATTTTGATACGATTGGTAACAAAACCCCGAAAATGACATGAGAATGACAATAATGATAGATACAATATCCGTATTTTTCGCTCAAGTTTCTTTAAATGTCTTCTTGTTTCCATTCAGTAAAATAGTAAGAATAGGAAAACATTGAACGATAAAGATGATCGAATGTATCCATCGAATTTCTTTCATTTCATTTCTTTGAAAAGATACAATTTGAACGAAAGATGTAAACTTATTTATACGATTTTCAATAGATATGTTAAAAATTTCATTTCGACCTTATTTAATTTTCAAACAAGGATTGATGAACAGATAAATACAATTCACTCATTTATATATCTATTCTATTATCGACGTCATTAATATCATTCTTGTTTTCTTTACTTCATAAAATTTAAAATCATTTAAATGATCGTTTGATCATTTTTAAAAATGCCATGCGTAAAATTATATAAGTTTATTCAATGCTTCATTGATATTTTTTTTATCATTTCTATAAATTTTATTTATTTATAATTCAATTCAAATTGCTAATCATATGTTAGCGTATTTTACTAAAATATTAATTATTCATGCAATTATGCACACATTTACAGATTGTACATTCCCATTTTGTTGTAGATCATTAAAAATGAAAAATAAATTATAATATAATCATTGAAATTTAATTGATCAAAAAGGAAGTAAAACATTAAAATTTAACGATGAATTTCTATACTTTTTACAAGGGTGACTTGGAATATTTTCAATAATCTGAACTTTTTATCATTTTCATTCGAAACTTTTTCTTTTCTGTCAATTTCTTTTATTTAACTTCCTAATGGCATTTTAATTTTTTTTTTTTTTTTTTTTTTTTTTTTTGGCAAGATAGGCAATTCAATCAATCAAATCGAAATGCAGTTAACGATACATTATTGATCTATCAATCTGAAACTGATATAATTTGATTTATACCGCTTTCGGGATGAATTTATTTTCTGCATTAGACCTTCACAATCTTCTAAAATATATCTTCAGGAACTGTGACACGATAAAATTCGAACTGGAAATTTGCATTATTCATCATCATCAAACAATATTTAATACCAATAATACATTTGAAAACTCACAGTGATTTAGTAAAATTAAATTTAATTCAATTGAAATTTCTCTTCACTTTAATTTCTAAGATGCATTGTTCATTTTGAATGTATCAGTTCAACACAGCATGAAATTACAAATCTTATTCATTATCTAGTTATCTACTTCCATGTTCTAATTAAGAATAGCCAAATAACTGCAGAACAAAAAATATATAGATGAATATTTCAAATTATAGTAGTTCATTTCACATCCGAGGTGAGTAAAATTTACAGCTTAATTGCAACACTTTAAGTAAGCTTAACTATAAATGGTAATAGTGTAATTGTTGAAATGTGTAATGTTTGGATGCCACCAAGAGTTGTTGTTGTATAAAATTCGAGCAAAAAGATGGAAATGATAAATGATAAAAAATTACAGCAATAGTTTGGTATTAAACATGAGAGAATCAGAAGTAATAAAAGTAAAATGATAAAAATTATAATTGAGAATGTCATGCATAATTGTTAATAACTTATTTTCAAGTATCCAAAAAATAAAAGTGAATAAGATATATGTAATCACAGACGATACAGATGGAATTGTGCAACAATGCAGAAGTTAATTATAATAGAGGTCACGTTACGGACGTTACGGACTGTTGATATTTTAAATGTTACTTTTATTAAAAAAAAAAAAAATGAACCATAACGTTTCTATTCAATCTGAATTTCTTTCCCTGAACTTGAGTAATTTTATAACAGAATAACAGGAATGATAATAATAATAATAATAATAGTAAAATAGAAAACTAAAAATGATAAATGCTACCGTAATATTTAATGTTAACAAACAATTACTTAGGCTATATGTTTTTTTTTTTTTTTTTTTTTTTTTTTTTTTGGAGTAAGTCATTTCAATGCGATGATTTTTCGTTTTTTATCTTTGGATTTTAATTTTATAATTTCAAATAAATCCAAAACTTACTTCATTAAAACAAATTATTTTCCAAAAAAAAAAAAGCCAACGATTTCTTTTTTTAAGTATCTATGACATAAAATATTGTATTATTCAATTATACAAAAATTGTATATGAAATTAAAAAAGTTGCATACATTCAAATGGCAAAATTCATTGAAAAAGAAACTGAAATAATTCATGCAGGTAAACATAGTTATAGTATTGAAGAAAAAATATCATAGTAAGGAATTAAATTTATAAAATATAAGAGAACAAAATTTTTATAAACAAACCAATAAATTCATTTTTCTAATACCCATTAGGATAGTAATTTGAGAGTAAATTCATTTCTCGCCATTAAGAGATTTTTACCATTACAAAGTTAACGTGGAATTTTTCTTATGTACAGGTGTATATTAGTTAGAAGTCTACAAAACATTGTGTCTAATTATTAAACTTTCAAATCCTTTAATTTGAAAAAGTTTTTGAAGGCATTTTTTTAATGCATACAATTCAACAATGATTAATTTAAATAACAAAATTTATTATTCTAACATATCCGATTCATTTACACTGGGAATAACAGGTAGTATTCCATGGAAGCATTGTTTGTATTTCGCAATGTAAATTTTAAACTTGTAACCTGAGAAGAGAACTTGTTGACTAGAAATTCTTTACTATTAAATTCTATCAAAAACAGAAGAATTATTCAAAAAAAAAAAAAAGTGTTTCCTGCCTGCTTATCTCATCCAATCTATTTATTAATCGATTATCAATTAACCAGTTCCTTTTCCACAAAAAAATACAAAAATTGGTTGTCGTGATAGGGTATTTCATTTCTTATCATTTAGCGATATTCTTATCAGATGAAAAGTTGTTATTTCTAGAAGTTCTGGAAGATGGTTCGGAACTTCCTTCGTCGACAAAATCATCGGTGATATTATTTCCAAATGAAAAATCACTGTTTATATAAGTCCTGGAAGATGATGAGAATTTTCGCCAGCTGCAAGATCACCGCTAATATTCTTGTCAAACGAAAAGTTGTTATTTGTAGAAGTCCCAGGAGATGATTGAGAACTTTCTCTATTAGTAAGAGAATGTTCGATCGGGCTATTTTGAAGGGATGTAATTGAGGATATACTGCTGAGTGTCACATGATCGATTAAAGAAGAAGTATCATCTTGAGCATTGTTCAAGATAACGGTGCCAACTGAAGTCATATCATTTTTGTCCATGATGGATCTTTGCTGAGAAAATGAATTTCCAACTATCATTGACGAAGATTTCGATGTTATATCAGGAATTGATGTTTGTAAAGTATCAACCAAAACCTGATCAGAAGATGAAGCTATTAACATATTTTTCTCAGCTGGTTTTAAAGTAGAAGGCCAGGGAATAGTTGATAAAATCGATAAAAATGAATCATTTATAGTCGGCTTTTCTGCTTTCAATACGGTCAGTGTTTGATGAACAATTTTTTTGTGATTTGTATTTATGGCAGCAATTTCTTCAATTTCAGGAGTTGGTGTTGTAGATTTATGGTTCAAAGGTAACGGATTACTTTGATTTTCAACACTATTCAGTGCTATCAGATTGATCGCATGTACCGCATCCAGCCTTCGGGTAGTGACTTTAGATTTTATCCGATCTGTTGTTTGTGATACTGTAGTACTTGTGCTTTCAGTTATGTTTCTTTCCTGATTATCTGAAGTTGTGTCATCAGATTCTTCCTTCAATCCATCAAAATCTTGTGATATCATAGAACGTTGTGTATTCTTCAAGGTGCTAAGTGGCATTGTATTTTTTGTCAAAATATTTGATGATGAAGCGCTGTCCACTGAAAAGAGATTACCATGACGATCTTCAGTATTTTGATTCAAATTAGTGACAGTATCTGTTTGCTTGGATCCATCAGAAACTGATTTAGTTTCCATTTTCGATTGTGATTGCATTTTATACTTATTTGTTAGTGCTAAATTTGCCAATCTAAACTTCTCTTCCACTCCTGTATCATCTACTGATGATAGGGAATCATCTGAATAAAAATCATTGTATGTTTCATTTGCTAAGTCATCCAGTAAAATAGTTTCACCATCTATGTTGAGCGCAATGTTCAATTGATCCAATATTTCTGATTCGTTCTTTTCTGTGTAACTTACTTCATCCACAAGTATATAGTTGTAATTATTCCTTGTTCGATTAATATGTGATGAAAATTTAGCATCAATTAGTGATGGCGGTATTGTTATATTGAAAATAGCCATTGGTATCCTTGCTGTTGAGGTTGAAAGTTTGGTTTCGTAATCCGCAACTGTTGTAGTACTTTTATTTTCTTTCACTGCCTCAGTTGTAACCTCAGGTGTAACTGTTGAAGTTTCAATGAATGCAAATGATTTTTCCATATTTAAACTTGATATCATAGAGCTTTCGGTTGCTTGATTGGAACTGAAAGTTTCTTGACTAGGAAGTATTTGTGGTTTTATTGTGAAAATGTTTGCAGTAACGATTCCATCATTGACATTTACAGTATCTGTTAGTTCACTGTCACTGGTTAATTCACCATTTCTACCTGAGATGAAGCTAACAATCATTCTGATAACGTCATCTGATGATTTCGTTGTTGGAATTGTTGATAATTCAGAAAGACTACTTGTAACCTGTGATGAACCTATTATTTCTATTATCCCTGGTGTTTCAGAAGATGTTGATAAACCGCTTGAAGTAGTAGTAAATGATTGCTGAGAATTATCCGTTATCAACGGTTCACTTGTTGTCAGCAACAGTTCTTTAACCCTTGAAGGTAAGGAAGTACCGGTTCGTGCACTTGAGAAATCTGTTTCATTCTCGGGAGAGATATTTGGTAAGAGTGTTGAGAATTCAGTGGTAAAAAATGAATTGCTTCTTCCGGAAATAAGTTGTCCCATATCCTTATTATTATCTGAAACTTTGGAATCGCTTATTGTTGTTGAACTTCTGGCATTCGATAAAAGTTCTGAAATAATCTGTGGTATTTTCAAGATTGATGCCTCATTATCCTCCTGCATTGTGCTTCTTTCAATCTCTGTTATATCCGGAACATCCAATATATCCATATCATAGTCGCTTCTGGAGGTAATCGTATTTTGCATTGATTCAATAACCGTGCTTCCTTTCAATTCCGTTTTGTTTTCTTCTATTCCAGTAATTTCACCAGCATTTGTTTCAGCATGTGATAGGTTCGGTTCCTTTGTCATTTTCATAGATCCATCTTCTTTGCTTGAGAAGAATGAATTAAAAATTTTCCGTGAATAAGCGAAGTCATCGGGATCTGTCGAGATAGATGCAGAGATCAAATCGTCTAAGGAATAAGCAAAATCATCGATATTTGATGGCGGAATCATTGAAGTGGTACTTAATTGTGCTAAAGTTTCTAAATGTGTCACCATTCTTCTTTCCGTAAATTCCATGGTACTTGGAGTGCTTTTATCTATTTCCTTTGACATTAACACTTCAGTAACTATCGTCTCATCCATCGTTGGTGCTTTTGAAAAAGGTGGCGGAGTTACCTTTGTGTTACCCGTAGTTGAATGTAAATTTATTGGGCGTAAATCAGTAGTTTCCACCAAAAATTTTACATCATCTTTAGCAGAGGTGTAAATGTCATCATGTGTAACACTACTCGAACTTTCTGATGATAGCAGAGAAACTGTATCTGTTGGTGAAAGCGATGTTGGCGACAATGATGGTGACATCGTTTTCGTTGCATCCAATGTTACATGCAAATTCGTATCAGGATTTTTAGAATCATCGATCCTTAGAAAAGTGTCAGAAATTGGCCTAATATTAAACGTTGCATCCGTTTCAAAAACTGGTGATGGTGTTTGTATAGAAGATGAATCACTGAACGAATTATCCGATATTTCGGTGATTTTTGTTTGTTCAACTCTGTCATTTATTTGATATTTGGGTGACACATTGATAAGTGTTACAGGAGCATCTGTATTGCTGATATATTCTTGTAATCTTGATGATTCTTCGGTTAATGTATGATATTCTTCTGTAGAATGCTTAGTACCACTTCTAATACCTGCAACTTCATCAAAAATGTTGCTAGTAGATTGTAGAATTTGATTTGTTGGAGTATAATTAAGTTGCATTGATGTATCCGTTGATTCTACCAAATTTTTAGTATCCATATCATCATCAGCTTTGCTAAAACCAGTCCATTGTAACGGTAAAGTGAATGTTGTTGATTCAGTGCTCGGTGAATGATGATCACTCAGAATAGTACTATCAACATCATGTTCAGCATTTGTCATTTTGACGATGAAATCCTCTTCCTCGTTGCGTAACTCAGGACTCTCTTGTGAATCGGTACTATCAAATAGTGGAATATTTCTGATCGTTGGATCATCCACAGTTCTAGAAAATTTTAAGTGATCATTATTCAAATTTAACAATTTAACCAATCATCCAAACTGTTACATTCTAAATCTTAACAACATTTTTTACTAGCAGAAAATATAAGAAAGATCGAAAGGGTCCAATAACTTACGTTTCACTGAATTTAGCAATCGATGAAGTAGAGGGAATTGTAGTTGTTTGTTCTCTCGTTTCCAATAGATCTGAAGATTTTGCATTTTTATGAACGATAGATATAATATTAAAAAAAAAAAAAATTCAATATGTTTTATTCACTAACATAAAGTCTACCAATAAAGTACGTGTAATCACGTGACTTAATATGATCATTAAGTGTTTATAAATATGGCCTGGTCCAAGTGAATTATCATCCCATCTACATCGTCTATTATTTTCTGTTGCACAATTTTCGTTAATGGATGAGAATATGCAATAAATAATGGGTTTTAATGAAAAAGCACTAATTAATATTCACTTGCATTACGATGAAATGCGGTAGTTGATGAAGCAAATTCTTCTGATGATATCGTTTTAGTATCAACTCGATTGTTTTTCTGCAGAAGAAAAAAAAAAACAAAAAATTTAAACATCGAACGATCAAATTTTACTACAAATGAAGTATGAAATAACTTTATCTCTCTCAAATGTTCGAAAATTTTCATTTTAAATTTCAATTTTAGCTTTTCAATAATATCAAACTAAATAAATCGCTTACATTTTCGTCATCAATAATTGTCATTAAAGTAGTTTCTTCTGTGGAATACGATATAGCAAATTGCGATGAATCAGTTACTGTTGTAATGGCTATGTCTGTACTCAATTTATCATCATTTCTATAGTAAGAAACTGAAAAAAAAAAAGTGAGTTTGAAATAATTTCAAATTTTTTTTCAGTTGATTCATAAAAATATTAATGACGATTGTCTAGTTTAGCTTAAATATTTCTACTTCTTACCAGATAAAAATGATATTTTGATATGGAAATAGTAATGATAATAATTGGTTACAATCAAAGAACGATAAAAATATTTGCAAAAAAAAAAAAAAAATTTCAAAAAAATCTTACAATATAATTTAAATTAAAGAAACAATAGAATAAATTTTTATGCTGTCAATAAAAAATGTAAATGAAGAAATCACCGTAACTAACTCAGTCTATCGTTAATTAAATTAGCTGTTTCAGCAGCACTTTTTCCATCATTAACAATATTAGTGTGCATGAAGTAATGTGCTGCATTATTATCATCAATAAAAACTATTTCCGTTTTATTAACAAGTTTTGTTTCTTCTAACATTTTACTTGAATCGATCATATCCTTCTCGAATACAGTATCATCTCTGGAAATGAAAGAATTAATAAAGGTTAAAAGTTCATATCATCACATCTTTATTCTTCTTTCATTTTCCTTTTTTTTTTTTTTCTTTTTTTTTTGCAAAAATAATGGCTTTTGCTTTGAAAATGGATTGAATTAACCAGTTGTGAAATTTTATTTTGATATTCTGAAATATAAATAATCATACCTGTAGGAAGCACGATCAGCAACAAATAAAATATAAAGACTTGATTTCTTTCTAAGGCTATATCGATAATATTGCCAAACAGCACTGTAATTTAATTGAAAAAAAAAAAGATAATTTTAGAAAGTAAATATGAAAGAATGATGATGAAGCAAATTTTTACACTTATCAAATAATAGGAATGCAAATATTTTAAGTAAAAGAAATATTTTGTTAAAATTTTTTGAAACTAGAAATCGCTATTGTTTTGTGGTAAATATTTTTGTCGAAAAAAAGCAAAAAAAAAAAAAAAAACGATTAATTGGAAGAAAATAAAATAAAAAAGAAAAAAAAAACAGGTATTCTAACATTGATAAAATCTAAATGGAAATAAATTAATTAGCTTAGCTTAGATTATGCCCATGTTTTTCTTTTGTATATCAGAAATAAATAAATCTAAAAATAAATTCCAAAAAAACCAGATTCGTAATAATGGAATACAATTGTGAGAAAAAAAAGAGGAGAACACGAAGATTAAAGAACATTATAAAAACATGGTAATTAGGACGAAATAAATTTTTAAAAATTTATTGAAAAATAAAGGAGATAGAGAGAGAGAGAGAGAGAGAGCAAAAAAAGGCGATTAATAATGGTTGATTGTAAAGTGATGGAAATTTATTGCTATAAGACGTAAGGTTAATGCACTTTAAAAACTTTTCCGTATTAATTAACTAAATTTGATTTCTTATTTATTATTGTTACTGAATTTTAATAACTTGCTAAAATTTATATATCATTAAAAAAAAAAAAAACTTTTTTTTAATTTTATTTTGTATCTTTTAGTAAAAGTTAAATTATACGAGAAAATGTTACAAAAATAAAAAAAAAAATGCAAAAACTGATGCAGTTGTAGATTAACATAATAATTTAATTTATAAAAAAGTATTGTGAAAATTGGTCAAAATTAGCATAGAACTTTGACTTTTCGCTTAATTAATGGTTGGATTTTATCAAATGATAGTCAAATAATGAATTTTATCTCCTATTTTCTGCAGCAGTTAAACGATTTCTAAAATTGACGTAAAAACAAAAAGTGAATCAATCTGAAGTGCCAAACATCAAATATCAAGCGTGCAGAATTTTTGAAGATAAAGATTTAAATGAAAAATAAAAACGAACTCTGTTTGATTGGGATTTTGGGATGTGAATGTTGGTTCTTGATCAATTTGATCGATATATCGCATTGTGCATGTCGCATCGCAGAAATCAGTTATTGTTGTTTTCCCAGGAATAGAATAAGTCTGTATCACAAATTGTGCATCACTGCCGTAGTAAATGAAAAGTAGCGAACGTATCACTTCCAATGTATACCTCTGAAACATAAAATTGATTGATTTTCTCGAAAATTTGCATATAAGAAATATAATTAATTGAATTGTTTAAATTTTTTTGGAATTTATAGTAACTAGTAAATTTCATTGCAAGTTAACTCAATTTAAAATCCTAAGATATAAATTTTAATTTGTTAATTTCCGAAAATAGAGTTAGGATGCAAGTTAATATAATTAATTTGTTTTACCATTTATAGCATTTGACTTTATCAGAATTAGAATGTTAAGGAGCTATAATTACTAATAATTATTTTAGCAAACAACTATTAATGATTATTTTAACAGTACTCAGAAAGATAATTTGTTTTGTTGCCATGAATGATATAAAATGGTTTAACGATGATAATTGCTTAATCTTTTATAGGTTTCAATTAGCTGGTCTACAAATCGATTGATACTGATCTATCTAATTGATTGATTCAGTAGTAACGGTAATCTCTAGTTTTGCTTACCACTAAAATTTGGGAATCAATCAATTTTTAATAGGAATTGAAATGCTGATAATAAAAATGCAGCCAAAACAATGGAAAATTGATCATTGTTGTATTAAATGAAAAAAGATCTTGAATTAGAAATTTGAAAACTGCAATTAATCAATTTATTTTTCTGAATTCTTTGAATGCCCATTTTTTATAATCAATTCAAATATTTTACGCCGAAAAGACAAAGGAAAAAAAAAACTATGATATTTCATACTTTCATCCAAATTGTGTAGAAATTCCATTTATTATTTATCAAATTACAAACAGTTTAAAATGCCTTAATTTTTGCACTCGTTTTTCTAATAAGTTAATACTTTTTTAAAAATCTTTCTTCGTTCAATAAATTTTAAATTCGACTAATTTTATTTATATTTTAACATATTTATTCTTATTTTATTGCTTAAAATATTACAAAAAATATTACCCACTTCATCATCATTTTCCTTTTACAAATTTTAACAGTGTGGAATTTTCTTTTAGAGTTTTCTCGTTATTGATATAATTTATTTTTCTGCCTGGCAGTCAATTTTACCTAATCAAACAATCAAAAATGAGTTTCTTGAATAGTTATCTTTTGTTAAGCGATTTGAACAAATTTATTTATTAAAGTCATTGATAATAATTTTTTGAAGAATTAATTGTCTGTAGTTGCAAAGAAAAAAATGTAGCAAATTAATATTCTTCTAATTATCCGACAAGTGAAAGCTAAGAAAGCAAAATAAATTGGAAGAACGAAGTATATTTTTAAGCATACATCAATAAAAGACTTCTGTTACTATTTCATTTTTTTTAAAAAAAAAGATGGCAAAGATTTTTAAGACAATAGAATTCTTATTTTTATATGATCTATACCAAGCAATTTTTTTTTTTCTTCTATCAATATTATTTGTTTTTCAAATTTAAGATATGAGAGTGAAGCCTTTTTGCTTTTCAAATTTTTTAGCGATCTTTGAAATGTCAGATATTTTTTTAACGAATCACTTGAAAGTAAGTCGATTGCATGAGCTTCGATCCATGACTTAATAAAATTGAAGTTTCATTATAATCCGAATTGGAATCTAAAAAGGTAAAAGATGAAACTTGAATAAAATTTGAATTCTTAAAATGTTTCGCTTCTAATTCTATGCTTCCAATTCCAATTTGTTCGCTGCAAAATTTAAATAAAATCTGCATTAACTTTTCCCTTTCAAAATGTTCTACTTCCAATTTTATGCTTATAAAATTAAAAGAAATCGAAATTTACTTTTTCTTTTCAAAATGTATTCTGTTTCCAGTGCTGTGCTATCAATTCAATTTATGTGCTATGAAATTCGCATGATCATTTTTTTTTCGTTTTTGAAATATTATGATAGCAAATAAAATGGGTTTTTTGTGAAGTGGAAAATGAGAAAAGTAACAGGAAGAAAATGAAAAAAAAAGTAATTATTTTCGTTATTGTTGAATAACAACAAGTCATACTTTTTTTTTGCGTCTCGCTGAAATTATTTGACGTCAGTCAATGTTTCCTTCCAAGTTGTAATTTCCACTAAACAAGAATCTATTTGTAATTAATTGAAGTAATTAATTCAATCCGACACAGAATAGAGTAAGTATACAGAAGTGCAAATAAAAATTGCCATTTTGATGGAAGTGTAATTTACGCTGACAGCAACTTTACCTGAATGTTTGCGGTATATGAACCTTCTAAGACAAAGATGATGATGAGCAATTGTTGCAAAATCTAATTTAGTTAATGATTTGGAATTATTGATTACTCAACCTTTGACATCCAGAAATTAATTTCATTCTGGTTTATTCGTATCCCATAAAAATTCTCCATTCATGAAAATGTTTGATTTTTTGAAATGTCAAATTTTCGGTAAAATTTAACATTGCAGAGAAAAGATGAATGAAGTAAGAATACGGGCGAGAATTTAATACTAATAGTCCTAACTAAATATTATCGCTTTGACAATATACTGAATTGTTATATTTTTGTTAAAAATGAAATAAAACTTTCCAGCAAAAAGTAAATTTGAAAATTAAAAGTTTTGATCGATCCTCTGTTTACAACATTCCTTTGGTTTACAATGGTACGCTTGATTAGCTTAAATTTTGGATTTGAAAATAGTTTCGTCTATTTTTAAAATTTCCCAGAAAAATATTATCACTCAGTTTTTTTCTCTTACATCTGAAAAATACAATTTTTCAAAATATAATGAATTAATAGATTTAGTAAAGCGTTAAGGAAAAATAAAAACTTCCTAAATATGTTAAATATTTGTTGCTTCTGCAAAAAAAAAAAAAAAGTCAACTTGTTTGATTGAATTAATAACAAATGTTAATTGTTTCCACAAAGGGATAAATATTAATATTTTATAAGTTTTTAAAAATGTTAAAAATTTTTATTTTAACGAACATATAAGAAAATTACTAATTTTCGCAAAAATTCCACACATACCTTCTTTTTTTCTTATTCAACAGAAAAATTCGTCCTTTTACTGCTTCTGATGAAATTTTATTTTTCCAGTAATATCCGGTTTATTGGTAGAGCTATGCTTGATAACAATCATTCCTTTCTGATTAGTAAGCAAGAAAAGAAACGGAAATTTTTTAATTCATTTCAGTGATGGGATTTCTAAGCAATTCACAATTAAATGACATTTAGGAAAATTTTCTCAAGGTCAATGTTAAGTAAGATTTTCAATTGAAATTCGTATTTTTGTGACATAACCTTTGTCATTCAAATTTACTTGTTATTTAAAAAAAAAAAAAAAAAAATAATAATAATAACAATTATGGTCGAAAATTGATGCAGAAAGAAGTAGAATGGAATGAGCTAATTTCAGAATAGCGATTTCGTAATGATTTATAAAACGATGATAACTAAAGTTCAGTAAATGTTAAGCTTATCATAATGTGGAAGTAATATAAATGAACAAGCTTATAATGATAAGCACTTCTAATCTTACTTTTAACATAGCATAATTTCATAAATGTGTAATAATATGATCTAAATAATCCACTGTATAAATCAATTATGTAATTATAATGTCGAAATGGAATTGATGTATATATCTACGATTATAATGATATTTCGAAATCAAATTAATATAAATTGTATTACTTGAACATTTTCAATGGATCGCCTGAGTCGTGCTTCTTTTGGACCCACTAAATTTACTGCAAAAACAACATGTACTTGACGTTTCCAGTTCTCTGAAAGATTATTAATTGGGCTTGTAATTATTAACTAATGAATGAAACTTTTAAATAACCATAAATAAGAATAAAAAAGAGAAAAATGCAAATGAACAACTTTTATGAAAAGATTTTTAAAGAAACATTTTTTTATCTTTTCAATTTTAAATATACTATAATACTCCAAAGTATTTTAGTATTTCTTATTAAGCTTATTTTTGACTAAAATCTATTAACAATTTAATCCTATAAATTCAATGAACATAACTTAGGTAAATGATTATAAATGATATTATTCAATCACTAACCTTTATCTTGTGATAGGTCAGCTTTTTCGAGAGCAAATTTTTGATTCTTTGGTGGTAATTCGAATGCTAATATAATGCCAGCAACAACGGTCAATGCAAATAGTACACTAATAACAACTGATAAGGTGACAACATGTTTAATAAACCTTTTTTTTCTCAACTTTACAATATCGTTATTTGTCCCAGCAGTTGACAAAAGTATAATAAATGGCACAACCATTGAGAAATATTTTTCTTTTTCTTTAGCACTTCAAATACATCTGAAAAATTTTAATTTAGGCCAAAAAATGCTATTGCTTTTCATGTTTACAACTTTGGTAAATTTAAATTTAAAAAGAAAAGTATTAATAATTTACTACGAAATGTATTTTTATTAAATGAAGGATTATTTTATATAGTAAAGATATCAAGTATTCTTTAAATACTGAGTGAAAATTTTTTGAAAGAAATTATTACAGAAGGATTGAATAATAATTGAAATCAAAAAACTAAGAAATTAGTAATTCCATTAAGTTTAGTTTTTATTTACTATGTAATCATGTTCTTCCCTTGGAAAGAATTACTTTAAAGATTTTACAATAGTAAATATAAGCTGATTAGCTGCTGTGATAATTTTTAGGAAAATATTTCTTTGCTCAATTAAATTCTATAACTGAGAACTTAAATGTATTGAATCTTAGTTAATTAGTGACGATTAAAGTAGATTTTCAAAAGATTTAAAATGGATATTTCAATGTTGTAGCGAAAATAATAACATTTTGTAAGTGTTAAAATAGTTTGAAAATGTCGCAATCCTTCCTCAACATTAATGAAATGGTCTTTATGATAATTTGTTCGCACTAATCATTTATTTTTTTAATATTTCCATTATTTTTGAAATATTTTTTGCTGCACATTAACCTGTAAAATAATGAGGTAAACTACAATTAAGTCATCATAAAATTTCATCAAAGATGAATGATTTTTGTCTTTTTTTTTTCTCATCTACCTTTATATTGACTATTCTGGAATGCATGGATGATGAATAAATATTTATAATTCTTATATTTCTTCAACTATTGAACATTTCAATTTTTATTAGAACTACTCAATATTTTTGTTAAAATGAAGTAAAAAGGGAAAATTGGAAATGATTTTTGTTCGAAACGCTTTATTATTAGCGAACAGAAAAGTTAGCAGAAGATTTAAAATGTCTTGAAATTTATTTGATAATAGATTACGAATAGTTTTGCAAATCTACGAATGCAAAAATTGTGCTATTATTTTTAATTAATTTTGAATTGAACCAATTCAAATAAATAATGGAAATGGAAAGAAATGTATGATATTATATTAAGAATTGTTTTATAGTAATAAAATATTATCAATTAGCATTTCTATGATCTTGAAAGGGATTATAATTATAGCGAAGCTTTTTCTTACCACTTTTTTTTATCATTCGCAAGCATTATCATTTCATAGAAATAGGACGAATTTTGAAATGAAAGCTTATTAATCATTTATTATGTTAGCTTGATATGAAAATTATGTCCAAATAACAAATATTCAACTGTGAAAGAAAGAATTTCAAAAATGACTATAATTAAGATTTATGAAATAAAATTATGAGTAAATTTCAGCGGAAAATAGTGGAAGAATCGAAGTATGTATTTATATCTTATTTAAACAAAAAAAAAAAACGAATAATTTCTCAAAAAAAACTTCCCTTAAATCATCTAAATGAAGAGGAATGGCTATGATAACAAAAAATTTTATGATAATAATTTAAATTTTAGTGCAAATTAAGAGAGTTTAGTGAAAAAAAATTAAACAAAAAGGGATAAACAATAAAGAGTTGATGAAAAATGAAAAAAGTTTCATTTTTTTAATAGTTTATTGTTGAATGGATGTTAAAATTAAAAAGAAAATGATGTGACATAGATAAAAATCCGAGAAAACGAATGTTTTTCTTTTTCTCTTTTTCTTTTTTCATTTTTAGATAGGTGAAAAAAAAAAAAGTATTTCTTTATATATGCAATAAGTGATGATAAATAACAACAACGAAAAACAACCAACAGCGAAAACAACAATTAACAACAATTAATAATCAACAATTATAATATTAGTGAAATAGGAAGGAAAAAAAAAAAATTCTAAAGGTGAAATTTGATGAGCTACTGAAAATTGTATTGTTGTGAGAGAAAATATCACTGATATATTCCAGTTATTTCAAATTTCAATATGACAGTGTCGTAATTTCAGTAAAAGAACAAATGGCGAATTAAGTAAACATTCATTTATAATGGACAAAAATAGCAAAACTGGATGATTAATGCATAGATTTAAATTACGACGAGAAATTTAAAATTTTAATGCATTAATCCCGCTACTAAACGAAGTAATAATGAAATTAATGTGATAAGTATTCATAAATAAATAAAGGGAGTAGTTTTAAGGGTGTAAAATAATTAAATAACCGGTTAAAACTGATGATAAATTTAGCGGTAATATTAATGATAATGATATTTTCAGTACTGTCATTGTAAATAATAACAGTACAGCAGAAGAAAGTTTCCTTTTATTTTTCTAAATTTACTTAATCATATTAATCATTTTAAACGGAAAATTGTAAATTTAAATGGTAAAGAAAACATTTTACCGATTTAAAATTACTATTTCTATCATACTTTTTCTCTCAATAAATTTAAAGTTTTCATGGAATAATCAAATCCATGTTCGTTACAATCATTCAACGCAAAATGACTTACATTCCTGTTTTTCTTCTTCTTTTTTCTTTTTTTCTCGAATTTCTACATTTTTTACAAAGAAATTGAAAAAAAAAAAAATGATATCAGCTGCGAGATAATTTTAAATAGAACAGTGAATGAAAATTAAGAATAATACAATGGATGTCATATATTTTTCGAAAAAATTTGCCAGTAATCTAATCTTAGCGAAAAAATTTATTAATAATAAGTGAAATTATAGGATTGTTATTGAAATAATTTATTTATGGAATATGGCGATATTATCCAAATGTTACTACGACAAATATATTGTATTACAATAGTTGTAAATATGATAATTTTCATTATAATTCTTACAAACAAATTTTTTTTGCATTCAATCATTTAAGTATATTTTAATGATCGAAGTATATTTGTTATAATATATGTTTGAGTATATTACTGAATTGAAATTGAATTAATCATAGCTTTTATGCAAAAGCAGTTATTAATGAAATTAAAATATTAGTATTAAAATGAGATGTTACTAATAAATTCAAAACGAATTTATTTGTATCAAGAGATATTGGTAACAAAAGAAAGCAGTTTCAGCACTTGCAGTACTAGTATCAGGAGAATTAATTGTTTGATACTAATCTAAAATCATAATGCTTAAATTTACATAAAAATGTGGTATTAACAGTGCTTACAATAATTACTGATATAACGAAGGTTGCAATGATTGTTGGTATCACAAGTGAGTGATTGATAATATACAAGCACTTATGGTGATTATTGATATCAGAAGTGCTTAAAGTGATATGCATAAAGCTTGCAATGATTGTTGATATTACAAGTGTTTGCGGTGAATATTAAAAGTGAATCGAAGAAGCAAATATCTGGCTTGCTTTTATTTATTTGATAAATTGTGATATTACCATGATAGCAATTTTAGCATCTTCATAAGTAATTTATAAGTAATGATATGATGACGAAAGCTTAAATGATGATAATAGTGCTCATTGAACAGTTGAAATCTTCTCTTTTACAATTGAAATGTTTCATAAAATTATGAATTAATCTATGAATATTAATCATTATCAATCAGCTTATTGCTACAATTATCTAATCTAAAAGAAAAAAATCACATACAATGATCTTATCATTAAAAATAATACTTGTGAAAAGAATTGTTACTACAACATCAATTGAGTAAAATCAGAACATAATTAAGTACTTTGAAAAACCCAAAACATGTTACTTTTTCTTTTTTCCTTTTTAGCTTTAAATTTTTTCTTTATTTGAAAAACTTGAAAAATATCACTTAGAGCATTTTTATAAAGATGCAAACATTGAATGACTTCTTCAGATATTTCACTGAATGTGAATTTATTGCACATTTGTACTTCACATTAAACCTGTTCTCTCATTTTTTTCTTTTTACTTTTTTCAATAGTTATATTTTAAGGACAAAAAAAAAAAAAAAAAAAAAAATTAATAGAATGAAAAAGCTTTTTAAAAAAATGAATACATTAAGATGAATTGTATTTCTGACTTACAGTAATATATGATATATTCATGTATTTTTAATTTTAGATAATATTTGTTATGAAAATTTGCAAGATTTTTTGAATAAATCTCTTCTATCGATAAAGAAAACTGTTACTTTTTACCATTTGTAAAATTTTTTATGTAATTAAATCTGAATGCAAAATTGAGCTAAAGATGTTTACTGTATCACTAATCAACTGTATGGGAGAATTACGAAGAATTCCGATGATTAGAAATCATTTTAATATGATTTTATTATTATTAATATTATTACTACCATCATTATTATTCTAACTATCACTACTGTTATAGTAATATTACTGCATTATATTAATTATTAAATAACAATAATATTAATGGTACGATAGTGTAACTAGTAAACAAGTAAACAAATAACGTTACTGTAGACTTTTTTTTTAAGACTTTTTAAATTACTGTAGACTTTTTTTAAGACTTTTACTGTAGACTTTTTTTAAGACTTTTTTAACAATGATGTATATTAGCATATACGTTAATACAACAATTATAATAATAGTGCAAAAAAAAAAATCTTAATGTTAAAAAAGTCTACAGTAACTTTTTAAAATAAATTCAAATTTTTGTTTAAAACTTTAGCTGAGATAAATGTACAAACTACATAGAAAATTATGAAATCAATCATTGCTTAATATTAACAAATTAAGAATTTATAAATAATTATTGGATAAAAATTATTAAATTATCTAAGAGACGTATATGTGTATATTTGGTTGAATCAATTGATAAATGATAAGATATTATCGATATGACAACAAAAAATAAAAAAAAAACAAGCAAAGATGTAAATAATATATATGAAGTGCTATTTGATAATTATAAAATAGCACTTGTTAATAAAAGAGGTTGAAGTGGATACTACATTTATAATGTACCGGTTCTCATTCTTTACTTCTCTCTTCCTCTTTCTCTCTTTCTCTCTCTCTCTCTGTACTGTGAAATTTCCCTCAAAGTTATTTTCAATTTTAAAAATTTTCGGCATCTATAAAAGGAATGAATAAATTATGCCAGTACTTTTCTAATATCATTGCCTATTAAAAAAATCCTGCTTTTTTAGAAAAAAAAAAGAAGAAAAAAAATTTAAAAAAAAAAGAAAGAGAGAAAAAAACAACAGTAAAATTAGTTTATAGAAGAATTTTGTTAGTTTCAAAATGATAAAAACAATTGAAGTAAGTTATGAGATTGAATTATTCCTATGTTCATTGCTAATAACAAATATATTATGCAAATCGAAATAAAAAAAAAAATGAACAAAAAAAATTGTTTTAACAATTTTTTCGAGTTTCAAAATTCGTATTTTGTAATAATTATCACTTATAATAGTTTCATTTCGACGTAAACCTTATCGGGATATTTTTAAGTTATTCAAATTGAAATCGGTTATAAGGTAAATTCATAGTGAAAAAAAAGTTGTTGAAAGGTTAGAACAACCCGGTTACCTAGTTGTTCATTACGAAAAGTTTGAACAATTCGGTTACCCAATTGTTTACTGTGACAGGTTAGAATGATCCGACTAGTCATCGTAATATATTTCTGTTGGAATGCCTCAAATACTAGGATACAATTGTTGCTTACGATAAAATAGCTTGTTAAAATGTACCTAAATTAAATTGTAAACTTTAATCAAATAATGAAAAGCATTAAATTTGAAAAACGAATGCATGAAAGTTTTTTTTTTTTTGTTTGTTCGGGAATTCTAAATTTTTCCCTATTCACATTTTACATTCCTAAGTTTTTATGGTTTCACCAACCTTTTTAAATTAATGATTTACTATTGTCAATAAATAATGACATTTTGAACCTAAAGTTTTGTCTCCAAAAAGTACTTGCTAAGTATTTTAAATCCTAAACTGTTAAAGAATTTATCAGGAATATAGCTTGAAAAACTGGTAAAACTTGTTTTAAGATAAAATTTAGAAGTTACTTTCAAAGCAAATGATATGGCAATAAACAAAAGAGAATGAATTAAATGAAGGGAAATGTTATGCTTGTTTTCAAGAAATTAAATAACAATTTTATTGTGATATGAAATTTGCTTCAAATTGCATAACGTTGCTAATAATATTCTCAAAAAGTGAAAGGAAAAACAATTATTCAAAATAAAATAATCAATTATATTTATCGAAAACTTGGAAATTAAGTTATATTTATGTGAGAAATTATTCGGATTCATGGAGAAAAAAGTTTCATTTAATCCGGTTTTGAAAATTATCCGAATTTCAAGGATTCTGTTTAGAAAATACAAACAGTTATGTAGTTATTTCAGATAATATTAATCGAGAAATGCTTAAGAGAAAAATTTACGATTTATTTATTTAAAAATTTTTTTTTTTTAATTTCAATGATTTTATATTGTTTGATATCCAACAACCGGTTGTTGTTGTTGTTGTGCTTAGTATGTTGAAGTGCTATATATCAATTTGTCGATCTGAAACTTCCGCAATACCCTCTTCCACTTATGTTTAATCAAATTGTCTGAATCATCAAATATCTTAAATAAAACGTGAAACGTGTTTAATAGGCAAAGTGAGATTCGAGAAAAATGAAGCATAAAACTATTTTTCTTCTTTTTTTTTTTTTTTTTTTTTTTGTCGCATCCAATTTTTTCTAGCGGAATATACTTTCAATCAGGTATGTGTAAATTAAACAGGGAAATTGGTACAAAAAAAAAAAAAAAAAAAGGTTGAAAATATAATTAAAGTTTATTTTAAAAATAAAAAATACCAAAAAAAAAAAGAGAAAAAAAAAGAAGGAAATGAGTGATATTATCGCAATAATTTTTTGATTCTGATTTATTTTCAAAATTTGAGCATTAAAATACTGAAATTTTATTTTTGACAAATTATACAAACGATATATTTCATTGTGATCTGATAAAAATCACAATCAATGACAATTAGCAATTTGGTCAATGAGCAAATCAAAAGAAATATTTCAACAAATTTAAAAAGAACGAAAAAAAAAATATTTTTCAAAATATTATTCACACTATTAGTAAACAAAAAATTTGTACCATCCAATATTGTTATATTTATAAAAAAAAAAAAAAAAAATAGAAGAAACAAAATGACAAACAAATAATTGAAGTATTTATTGTATCCCAAAAATATATAAGCAATTGTTATTTCACGCATTTTTTTCTATTTTATCAATTAATAACGGTACTTATTTCTTCTTTATTAATTACTAATTTTTAGCGCAATGTTAGAATAGAAACTTTAATGATTGATAGAAATTATTGTTTCAAATGACAGTACAGTCATTCCTTCATCAAATTTTCGCATAAGATGATAACCTATTTCAATTCTTTTTTTTTTTTTTTTCTTCACTTTATTTTTTCGATCATCAATGTTTGGTATGGCGCTGTTTACGATTTTAAATTAAAATTTTAAGAAATCTGGTGCGATAACCAATGTTAATCCTAAATTTCGCTCAACAATACGAAGAAAATGAAAAAATTTGTGTTAATTAATAGTTAATTAATAATATTATGTGGAGATGTTACAAAAAAAAAAAAAAGGAAAAAATGCAAAAATCTTTCAAGATAGACAGAAAATATAAATTATCATAACTTCATATTATTTAACAAAATAATTTTCCTAAAAATGATAGGCTAAAAAAAAAGTCTTTTTTAATTATTATCAATGATATGTCAACAATTCTTTTCAAACTTTTCATGATCCTGAGTAATTTGATTAACATTTGACCCTGACTTCTCTGACGAAAGATCGTCTAATAACTTAAATAAAATTTCATTCCGTTCGTGATAAAAGATATCCGAAGATGAATGAAGAAGGAAATGTGACTAATAAAAAGAATCAATGAAGGAATATACTAATTAGATAGAATGAGATTGAAAATAAATAAATAGGCACGATAATAAAATGAAGATTGATGCTTTTTTGATGAATTATTTAAATCATGCAAATTTTACATCATTTCTTTCGAAAATGCTAGATAATTTACCTAAAAACTATCACCAAAAGGAGCTGATCAATTAATTAACATTTAATTAAAGTGAGCATAACTTTTAATCTTCCTGAAATTGTTATTCAAGCTGTCAGAATATTTAATTTAGTTTATTTATTGCTAGAATATTTTTAGACTGTAATGGAATATTTTTGCTATGATTTTATAAAAATTCATATGAAACATTTAATATGAGTTAGTTAAAATTAGAAATGTAAAATTAAAAGTGCAAAATTTCTACAAAATGTGAGTTCATTTTTCACAAGTCAAAACAAAGTAAAATGAAAAGCTAAAAGTAAAACAGTAAGGGAAAATTGTTTTACCATCGAGAAAGGTCCAAAAATAAAAGGAAACGGTGATTTCGTCCTTACTCAGAACAGAATTGTCAACTTCCATCAAATTACAGGTTTTCCAGTTTTGATGACAAGGAATTTTTTGATTGACATTTTTTTTCTTCTCGCATCACATCACATTTTTCATTTATTATTTCTACCGCTGTTGTTTTTGTCGTTATTCTCATTGTTATTGTTTTTGTTGTTGTTGTTGTTGTTGTTGTTGTTGTTGTTGTTGCTGTTGTTGTTGTTGTTGTTGCTGTTGTTGTTGTTGTTGTTGTCGTTGTTGTTGTTGTTGTTGTTGTTGTTGTTGTTGTTGTTGTTGCTGTTGTTGTTGTTGTTGTTGTTGGTTGTTGTTGTTGTTGTTGCTGTTGTTGTTGTTGTTGTTGTTGTTGTTGTTGTTGTTATTGTTGTTGTTATTGTTGTTGTTATTGTTGCTGTTATTGTTGTTGTTATTGTTGTTGTTATTGTTGTTGTTGTTGTTATCGTTGTTGCTATTATTATTGCTATTATCATTGATATTTGTTGGCATTTCTTTTTGCTTATAAAAATTGATTGAATATGCTTGAAATCGAAACAAATAGAATAAATCTTCCTACAAAATTTGGCATAATATATGATATTAATGGATCTGTGTGTATGTGTGTGTGTGTGTGTGTGTGTGTGTGTATGTATGTATGTATGTATGTGTATGAACCATGTTCTAAATTTGCAAGATAGAAGTATTATTATGAATAAATATGATACTTTCTGATCGTTGATAGTTGTAAATATAGAATGTGCGAAAAAAATGTAGAAAGAGAATTTCTTTTTTCAATATTTTATCAAACGTTTCGAAAATTTGATCATATCCTTCTTTTCTTCCGAATTTATTTTTTGGTGCGATAGTACGGTTAGGTCACCAATAGTAACAAAAATGTACCATCATAGTTGCAGGATTTTCCCCTTGGGGCTATTCTGATACTTGCAAAACGGAAAACTCGCATTAATTACACTCTTCAATACAATTGATCTTAACAACAATGAATTAACCTTCGAAAAATAAATCAAAAAAAGGGAATACAAATTTTCCATAAAAATAATAGATGCTTACCTTTTTTTTTGTTATATACTTCTAAATACTTTTAAAAAGATTTAATTTCGAGTAATTCAAAATTATTCAATAAAGATAAGATTTAGATGGAATAAAATGAGAAGGTAAAAGATTGAAAAATAGAAATTATGCAATAAATTGATAAATATGCATGTAGTAAATCTAAGCTAAAAATATTTCTTCGATACGTAAATTCTCCGAATAAACACTTATCAATAATTCTGCAACAATGTAGTATTAGATGAAATGGAATAATACAGGTGCAGAAAAAATGGATGAATTCTTCCATATTTCTCTTTTTCTTGAAATCATTGTCATATGATAAAATAGTTAGAAGAAATTTAGAAATAATCGAAATAAAAAAAGAAGAGAAATACATCAAATAATAAAAGAGAAGTGATAAAAAACTTTGTTGATACTATAATGTATGTATGTACTTTTGAGCAATTAAAATAATAAATATAAAATCTGAATGATTTTTTATAAATCAAATTTATTTCTTCATTTAAACAAAAAAGATCACAACTCTTTCTAAATTTTACCAATTTATTCAATCATATGTTTTTTTTTTTTTTTTTTTTTTTGTGCATTTGTAAAGAAAAAAAAAAGTTATTAATACAACAAATCAATTTATTTTATCCAACTATACATCTATATTTTAATTGTTAGTAATTAACAATAATTTTTATCCTTCTTCTAAGATAAATTCAATTCCCCATGAAAATTTTCAACTTTGAAATCAATCATTAAATAAGCTTATCATATTCTAATCGTTGATAAGAATATCATAGTTCAATTTAGTGCTAGGCTGTTCATATAAAATTTGGTATATTTGTAATTTTATTTCTATTACTGCTACACTTTCATTCTATTCTAAAATTGTTAACATCGATAATCTTTATGATAATGAAATTTTTGTTGTAAACTTTGGCATGCCACAGATAGTTCATCCGTCAGTTTGAACTGTTTCATTTCTTCGATTTTCAAATTTTTCAAGCATTTTCAACCCTTGTAATTACTGCATATTTTATGTAATTGATTTATTTATGAATTTGCGAAATCACTGATTGCACCACTTTATTAGCAATATCATCGATAGCGTTATTCTAAATAAATGTCATCCTAAAATTAATTAAATCAAGCCAAATTATATCGTTGATTAATCATTAATTATGATTGCCCATAGAGCCTTCAATATTTTTTCCTTTTTGTTCTCAGATATGAAAAGCTATTCAAAATAACGCTATATTCATTTTTAGATTTATTAATAATGATTTGTGATGAAGATATCTATTTGAACCTGATATTGTTGCTAGTTCTTAGAAGATTAAATAAATATTTGTTACCGTTGAAAGCTTTCATAATTTATTACTTCATTAGCATTCTCGAGAAAAAGACGTGAACAGAGAAGAATGTTGTAAAGCGATTGTTGCTATTATTTTATATTTGATGAATTATAAAAAGAATGCTAAATGAAGCAAAAATTGATCTTTTTGATTTGATTTTAACATTTCTTTTCTTAAACCAATTGAAAAATTTTGATATTAATAAACAATCTTTTATGTATGTGTGTGTGTGTGTTTTATGTTAAATTTATTATGCTACATTCAACATTATATTTCTGAATGATAATCATTTTATAGAAACCAATGAATCATAGCTGATAGGTGTCATTTTTCGAGTATACTTCACGACCTTTCACTAGTATCCGTTTCGGTTTAAGGCTGTGTTTTTCATTTAATTTACCCTCTTTATCCTTTACTTGTAAGTTTATATTTAGTTGAATCTGAAAAGTGAATTTAAAATTTTTGCAGCAATTTTCAAATCGAACTACTTCCTTTTTTAGATCATTTTTCTTTGTTTTTCTGTTATATACATATTGCTAATAGTATATATATATCAATAATTTCGTTTCTTTATTTTTTACTTCGATTAAAATTTCATATAAATCATCAATTTCGTTAAGATTATATAAATGCAACAATAAATCATCAATTGCAAGTTTTTAGTTGAAGCAAATTAGGAAATCTGTAATTAATTGAATTTTATGAAACTTATTACTTTATCATAAGAATTGATAGAATGAACATACGGTGAGATTTTCCTCATCTTTCGATTGGATTACTATGGAAGTTCCTTTTATCCGGCTAGCCTAAATTTTCCTGTTTAAAATTCGAACAACACAGATTAGTATTTCAAAATATTGAAATTATCAACTGCAAACCCATATCACTAAATAATTTGAAACATTGCTAATTTTCAATTTTGAAGTTTCATCTGCCATTCGTAATCATCCATGCATTTTGGATTGAGAAAAGTATTAATCTGATCGCAAGATAGGCAAAACTTTAACTGTTATTGGAGAAGAGAAAGAAGCTTAGATAAGAATTTAAAAATTTTATGGTCGAATAAGATTGATGAATCTATGAATAAAATATTGTTAGAATTTGAACAAATCTTTAACATTACCTCAGATTCTTCTTTAGCTGATGTATTGGAAATTGTTGAGGCTTTTTTCATCCTGAAATCAAAAAAAAAAAAGAAGAAAATAGTTGAACTAATAATTTGCGAAGAATGTGAAATTAACTTTATATCATACAATAAAACAAATTTGAGTTATTGCTAGTTTATCATCAACAAATTTTTGATTTTAGATTAAATAAAATTGATGAAAATATGGTGGCCAGTTTTGTGGTCACTTACATGCTTGGTTTTATTGGTGATAACGCATTTGGAATGGATGATTTTGACATATCGGAAGATATGGGAATAACGATACGTGTCGCTGGAAATAAGAATGATTGAAGAAAACGTTAGTGTTGCAACAATTAAATTTCTTTAAATTTCGCATAGCGCAGCTGACGTACATTATTCCCAACACGTAACGTAAGGAATTGAAAAGGACTTCTTTATTCTGAACTCAAGTAGAACTATAAGAAGGAAAAAATATTGAAATCAATACTTTGCGCATGAGATTCCGATTCTGATTGATCTGTGAACATAGGTTTTTCAAACCCTGAAATTCATTTCTTTAATTTATAAAAATAAAATTTTTTTCATCAAATGAAATCTTGAGAAATCAAAATTCCTTACATCTCGATGGTTTTCGTATATTGGTACTTTTGATATCATCTGATTCTTGTGTTACGGTCACTAATGAAGGTACCCTAAATGATAGTTAAAGATCGGATTACTCATCCATATTAAAATCATTAAAATTATTTACGTATTACACAAACGTACGTCTAAGAAAATTATTACAATTTTCAAGCGTACGTTGTTTGGATGTGTAATTGTAGTGCAAAAATATAGAAAGTTATCCGTTACTTATGCTGCTCACTTTTTTTTTTCTGCACTTTTTAAAATTGACAAATTCAGACACTGAAGTATCGAGAATTTTTTCCCTTTTTTTTTATTATTTTTTTTGACGGAAATGAAAATAAATGAACCGTTTTATTCGAGTTAGTGCAGTACCGGTACTAATTGATTTTTTGTGTCCTGAAATAAAAAGAAAAAATGAAATAAAAAACATGGCGAAGAAGTCACTCGTTGAATTTAGACTTCAAAAATATTTCATTTTCAAAATGTTACATGTAGCAGTATTTACAATGATGCAAAATGTTTAACATAGATACTAGAAAAATTAACGGAAAAAGAACATTCACAACTAAAATTTTTGAAATCCAAACAGTGAATTTTATAAAAGTAATAGATCAATTTTCATTAATTCTTTTGCGTATCATTCCATAAAACTAACATTGTACTAAAAGTTAGTTTCAAATGAAATCAAGTCATAATTTATCTTTCAAGAGATTAATACAAGGAAAGCATTAGCAAAGAGTTTATCAGGACTGATATGATATAATCCCACTGGATATATCATATCATCCCAGGTAAATTATTTTAAATGATATATATATACATTCCTAAATATTCAAATTATTTTCCTTAATTCAGTCAATCGTCAATAACGATGGATATTGATAAAGAAATTAGTATTTCAATAATTTAAAAAAAGAATTTTTTTTTTTCATACCAGATTTTATTGATCGAGCTTTTAGTGGGAATCTCCCGAAACGTGATTGAAATACTTTTGGTTTTTTCTTGGATATTACATGTACTTTTTTATCAATTTCTGACAATGCTTCCTGTAACATTATCTAGCAGAAATATTGTGATACGAAGTAATGTGATCATATATCCTTATTTGAATTCAATGATCAAGTAGTATTCAATTCTAACGCAATTCACTTAATAGATCAAATAAGTAATGCTTTTTGTGACAATAATACTTTATCGTTTCATTTCATACTCTCTCATTTTTGTCTTCCTTTTCCGACCCGTTGATTTGATTTTCACCTTTCTACCTGATTTCAAAATATTTGATAGAATCTAACCAAGATCGGGATAAAAATACAAGTAATAAGGATTCAAAATTTTTGATTCAAAATATCCTATTTGTAAATTTCTACTTGGTTCAAATCACTGATTTCACTCATATTTATTGAATATTAACTTGCTAAGTTCTCAGTACCAATTTATCGATCTTAAAATTATTTCCAAGCTTGAAAAATAATCCCTTCCAATGATAATGAATAAAGTGAAGGTAATGAAAATTATGAAATTTAATAAGAAACGGGTAAAAAATACTTTTGACATGGTAGATGATTGTGAAATGACACTTTCTTTACTACGATTTGATGAGGGTCGTTTAGGTGAAGTTGAAATGATACTAGGTGTAGGAGGTAGTAATCCGAATTTCCGTTTATGTGATAATGCATGACCTTTTTCGGGAACAGTAGATAAGCTCTTCTTTCCTGATTCTAACAGTACATCTGCTGAGCAGGATTTCAGATTTTTCGATTCATGTTCGCTTATGAAAGGAAAGCTACTTTGCTGTTGCATATTCGAAAGCGTTTTTCGTGATGGAATTTCTGCCGAACGAGTATCAAAAAATTTTCCGGGAATTGCAGAGAGACGGCGCTGTTTGCTTTCCTTTGAGATTCCGCTATAGTTCAATGTTTCTCGAGATAATTCATGAGCTGTTAATACTTGTTCATCAGCTTCCGGAAAGCGTGATTTTATTACTGCTTGATCCGAAATTTTACGAGCATTTGGAATGCTGAGTGATTTTTCTTTGTCATTTTCATCTCTCGTACCAAAAAGTCTCAATAATCCATTGTATTTGAAAGTTTGATTATCAGATATGGGACGAGTTGATGGTATTTTCTGCACACTTCTTGAAATCTTTCTGGAAATTCAACAATTCTCGACGATTCCTATATTACTATTTACAGTAAGTATATTTCAACAAAAATCCGGAAGCATAATTGTTGCATCATAATTATTTTCACATAAATTAGAGTTTCCGAAATTTCAAAACAAATAACAAAATACCGATACATGTTATCCGATTTAGAATCCATATAGCAGCAAGTTATTCGTTTAGAATCTCATCTGATAAGACTTTGCACAAAATCCTAATTGCTTAACAATTTATTCATTAAACTGGAGTTCCCGTGCGGAAAGCCGAATTTATAACATTTCAATTAACATCTAAATATTGTAGTTTTAACAAAGAAACTTCACATACTTTTTTTCATCCATTGAAGAATCGGTTTTAAATGTGTAAGTGGAACTGGAAGAAGAAGACAATCCTAAAAAGTATGAAAGATTAAAAATGAATGAGTTTAATTTTTGGTAAATAAATTTCATACATTTCTTGAACTAAGATAATTGGATCACTTATCATTAAATAAATAAGATAACCTATCATTTCTAAGTTCTACGTTACGTTACTTTTTATTTTCCTACAGTTATTTTAACATGATACGATCCGTAACTTACGTGAATGAATCTTATTATAAAAAGTCTCATAATAGTTATAAAGTAGAAATTATGATAATGATAACGTAACCTTCCGGTAGTACTGCAGTAAGTATATTTCCTTCTTCAGGACTATGAGAAATAATTTTGTGCACCTTTTTTTGTCTTGGTGAACGTAATGGTGTTGAAGGATATACTGGTGATGAATAAATAGGCTGAAATCCGGTAGGTGAACGAGGTTTCTTCACCGTAAAACTGGAAGAGGGATGATAAATTCGTTGAATTTTTGAATTTGAATCTATTGTTTCATTCGGTAGTAACTTTTTTTTCTTTAGAATGAAAACGGATTCTCTTGATTGTTTCTTTTCATCTTCTGCTGATTGGGCTATTAATAATTTATCGCTTAAAGTTGATCGGGCTGTTGATAATTTATCACTTAAAGCTGATCTGGCTTTTAATAATTTAGCGCTTAAGGCAGCTTCCGCTGATGACTTGATTGCTAAAAGAAGATTTAAAATTAATTTTCATGAATTAACTTTCAATTTTTCGAAAGCAAGAAAAAATCTTCAAACAAAATTTTCAATCCCATAACGAATTAAATTCTAAAATAATTGATAATACATTATATTTGATTGCTGTCGTATCGTTCGAAACGATTTCTTTATGTTTGAAATTTTGATAATTTATAGATATTCTCCAAAATGAAAGAAAATAAGCTAATATCTTCATCATTTTATCCATTTTTTTTTCACCAACATATCATTAATTAAATGATTATTGTCAAAACTTCAACAGTTCACGATACTTATCTTGTTTCGAAATTTTCGCGTATTCTGTGCTAATTGATCGTCCGGTATGTAACGAATCAGAATGAGCTTCTGAAGAATGAAAATTGCTCAAATTTTTTTGGTAATGAGATCCAAAATAATTATATCCGATGTGTATTAGTGAAAATCATTTAATAAAAATGGTTTTTAAATTGGAAAGAAAAAATTAGAAAATCTAACGTAAAGCATAATCGTTAACTTCGGGAACTTCGAGTTTTGAAATTCCAGATGATGGACGAGATGTTTGTAATTCAGCGCTTATAAAAGCTTCGGTAGGTGATTTGCCAACTGAAATCATTCTTTATACACCAATACTTTCTTTATAGTTAATTAATTACTTTTCTCGTACTTAATGTTAATATAAAAGTCAGCGGAGAAGAGCAAAATATTTAAAAGTTATAAATTGAAAGCTAAAAAAAAGGAAAAATATGCTTATGGTATAATGTGATTTCTAATAACTATCAAAAAGTGATAATTGTTTTTGAATTTTATTATAAAAGCTAAGACTATTAGATTTTACAATTCTTTCACATTAATAGATTGTTGAATGAAGAATTAGTATGAAATACAAAATTTATTCTAATTAAAAGCAATTAATTCAATAACTAGTTTGATTGTGTTCTTTTAGCAAATGAATCCAACTTCAACAAATAGCAATTTAACCTTTTGATTCATAATGTTTTGTCCTCTTTGGAATTTCGCTGGCTTTAGACCTGTTAAATTTTTAATTAAAACAAACCTTTAATTAATGATCTTTTCCATGCTTAATATGTTCACCTAATACTTTTATTTCCTTCATTCCTCTAATAAGACGAATTTTGCCATGGATA
Source organism: Dipetalonema caudispina (assembly GCA_013365325.1). Lineage (NCBI taxonomy): Eukaryota > Metazoa > Nematoda > Chromadorea > Rhabditida > Onchocercidae > Dipetalonema > Dipetalonema caudispina. The sequence continues at coordinate 119,245 of JABVXV010000064.1, read as the reverse complement.
ATACTATTGCATATTTAGGATCTTACGATACTAATTTAGTAGATTTTGACTGCTTAATTTAACCTTTGATTAATATCGATATTGATTAGATTCATTTTAGTTTGTTCAGATCGAGTGAAATTTTCGGAAATTTCATTGCTTTGAAGAAGCAACCAAGAAAAGCTATTAGAAAAAAAATTCATTCACAGTGTAAATTTTACCCACTAATCGTTGTTGGATGTCGAATAAGCTGAAATTTGTCAAATGTTTTTATTATGCCACGACCTGAAAAAAGCATTCATATTTGATTCAATTAGCAAATTACTTTTTATCAGTAAGACACAAATATTATCTTCTAATTATAACTAAGATATAATTAATTCTACATTTTACCAACTTTATTACTATTAGGAGCAGTCAAATGAAACAATACATTTAATAATGGCATCTTCAAGAAATCGATCTTTCTATTATTGATCAACTCGATCTTTCAGAAGGTTGGTCAGCTATCCTGACTCGATCAAATGAATTTCTTTGTAATTGAAGTATTCGAATTCTTGATTCTTGAAGCTATTTTTCTTTCAAGTAAAAGTATATACTAAAAGATCACCTTGATTGATAATTTCAGAGGAACCAATAGCTGTTCTTAAACTTCCTTCTGTTTTGCCATTTTGATAAACTGATTCTGTCGGAGGAAGAAACGTTGGTTCCGCTAAATGAAGAAATTCCTGCTCGGCGGAACTGCTACTTGTAAAATCCGTTCTTATAGGTGGTTCTTGCAGGACCAGCATTTTTGGTGTTCCTACGATATTTGAAGCTCTAAAATTTTTATCTAAAATTACCAGTAAATTGAAAATATCAATAACTATTTTATATCCCAATAAGATCATTTAAAGAGTAGGCTAATTTTTTTTTTATTCAAATTTTGTCTTGCTTAAAAATTTTTACATAGCAGAGATAGATTTGGAAATCTTTAAATCAAGTCCTTCATCATTCTAATTAGTTCCATTTTTTAGACTTGATAAATGTAATAAACTTTTAACTTGCAAAATATTGAAGAATACGTTTAGTGTTCCAATTACTCAAATAATAAAAGATACAAATAAACATTAATGTCATCTGTATGTACAATTCTCGCAGTTAAATTACATTAAAAAGCTTATTTATGCATCCAATTTATAAAAATTAATTGAAGTATTAGCTTTTTCCTTTCAGTTAATAATCTTGAAAGATCGGAAGAAAAAAGGTTTTCGATACTAACAAAGATTCGGTAACACTAGTTGGAGTACAAACGGTTTTGTCGGTGACATAATTCCGTTCTTCGCTTAATGAAAAGTCAACTAGCTATAAAATAAATTAATTAATTATAAGCACTAGTTTTCATTTCTATTGTTTTCTTTTTTAATAATTTCAGTTAAAATTTGAGACAAATTCCGTGAAACGATTCTCATTTTGTTGCATTATAATGATCATGAATTTTCGGCTTTTAGTGATATCAAAAGCTTTAATAATGGAATTAATAGTTCAATATTAGCTTCCATAAAACGAAAAAGATTAAAATATCTTATCATTTTACTTGTGATAATTCTATTCAGTGAGGGTATGTTGTACGCTTAAGAATCGTGATAAGTTATAATTAGTGATAATTACTCTATTATAATTGAAAAGGACGATAGGTGATGTGATTTACACAATAATTCGTACCTGTTTTTTGAAGGAAGGTTTAATTTCAATAAGACGTTTGATAAGCATTACGTTATAACCTATAAGGATATCTTCTTGATATTTGATTGGCATTTGTTCTTTCTTATTCTTCGGTAACACTGATACCTTTCGAAGAAATGGTACAACTGTCTGCAAAAGCCTCCATTCAATTAATAAATAAAACAGGAATGTAAATTTGAAAGTATGAAGATAAATGAATTTAGATGAAGAAATAAGTCAAAGTTAAGTGTAATTTATATTTAAATTAGTCATAAATCAAATTAATCTAAGCACAAGTCTGATACAAAACCCTAATATATCTTAAATCTAAGCAAATCATTACTAAATTACTTTAAAGCAAATCATAGTGTAAACTAAATTTCCACCACTTGGCAATTATTAAATCCTCACGATCAATGAGTTCAATCAAGTTGGTAATCTGATAAAATGTTCGAAATTTTAGAGATAACTTCAGATTCTTCCTCTGCTCTCCCTTCATCATCCAAGTATTCTAACTACGTTTCTGATAAGAGAGGGAGAGAGAGAGAGTGAAAGATAATGTTGATAAGAAATGTCTGATTTGAAAATTGTAGAGACAAAACATTTGGATAAATCATTTTCGACTGATTATTTTTTTTTTTGCTTAAAATTTCAAAATAATCTAAAATAGGAAAATTTAACGAACAATTTCTGGTTTTGCAGTACTTCCATCAGCACGAAGTTCAATTTCTTCATAAATTTTGAAACTACCACTAGTATCATGTAGTGTATTTTGGAATGCTGTAATTATCAGTGGTCCGATCAAATTGAACACAGGTGCTCTAAGAATGGTAGCTTCCGATTTTGACTTCCGGCTTGGTCTAATTTCTTCTGAAAACGGTATTTCAACTTATTTTTTTTCAAATTTCACATTAAATCTATTGTTTGATGTAAAATTTTGCATAATTATGCCTAAAAAGTTGATTTATTTTTATAATTCGTAAGTTTTGACGACCATCTAGCATGACATTAATTATGCAGGTCAAAGTCGGAAATGGATCTTGTTTAACCGGGAATGCTTTGCAAAGTTGGTCGTTGAATGATTGTATTCAGATGGTTTCTTGAACATTTTAAGTGGAAATCCTGTTTTCCTTCATAAAGACATTTCTGTATGTAAATGATAAGATAAAGAAACAAGGAACGAACGATTTCCATTGCCACCAAATTTCACCACTTCTTTTGTATTCAGAGAAGGTTGTGATTTGATTTTCGATCGATCTATTTCAATTTTCCGATCAATTCGTACATAATCACAACCAACGCGAACGGATTGTACCGTTATTGGAATATTTTTGGTTGTCTGAAAAAAGTCTTATTGAGGAATTGATGATACTTTTTGAAAATTAAAAATAATATAAATTAGAGCAATATAAATTAAAAGTAATATAAATTTAAAAAAAAAGTAATATGGATTAAAAGGCAATGTCAAACTTTTCACGATTTTAACATGTTAATATCATTTATCCTTTAGAATTAACAAAATGATCAGGTGTATTAAGTTATCCGAATTATATTATGGTAGCTAAATAGCTCCCGATCGTATATCTTACCTAACTCTTTCCGAAAAAAATGCCAAATCATTTAAATCGTTCCATAGGTTAACCATGATTATAATTAATCTATTACATATAATTTTATTGCTACATTCAGCGCTCGGTTACGGTATGTAAGAAGAGTTGAAGATTATGGTAAAAAGTTTACCGTAGGCAGAGACTTTAGTATTTTAGGCTTTATACTGATCAATTCCTTGCTCGGATATTTTACACCGGAACTATACAATTCTAATATTTCATCAATAAATAATTTATCCATTGGGCGTCCATCAATTTTTTGTACTGTTTGAACTCTTACTGGACCTGAAATTATTGTGGTTAAAACAATTATGTTAGTAATGGATTTGTTTCATTAATTTGACCAATGCTATTTTACCTTAATTACAATATTAAATTTGGATACAACTAGCATGATTTGCAATGTGAAATGGGAAAAGATTTTAAAAAAGTGATCGAAAATAAATTTTTCAGATTTTATAAGCTATTGCTGCAAACAAATTAATGAGCATCTTGCGGAAACTTACGTAGACTTTGAAAAAATACTAACTAAAGTTAAAGTTGACTTTACTTAATAAAATACTCTTACCAACAATGAATACATTAGGTACGACGGTAGATGATGAAGTTATTTGTGGTTCGATATTTTGTTGACTCTACAAATAATAATAATGTTATCTTTATCTCAAACATAATGCTTACTTCATTTTTTTTCAACAAATAAATCAACAATTAAAATTTAAATCTAGATTTACTGAAATCTACAATACATTTTCATGCATACATTGATAATTAGTTTTTGTACTAATTATTGCCAATAAAGAAGGATCAAATGAGATGAAAGTACTTTTAAGCCTTGCATTGAATGCCGCATAAATTGCTGATTTGTTTGTATCATTGAATCTAAAACTGTTTAAAATTTCAGGTATTATATGAATCGAAATAGACAAAGAATTTCGAGTATGAATGATATCACTAATATTGATAGCCCAAGAAAAATATCAAAGAAAATTTCGAACGAATTTTTTTTTAATGATTCGAATGATTCTTCAAGAAAAAAAACTAAGCATTTGAAACACCAGGTTGAAAAACTACTGAAAATTGATAGAAAATTCTCACCAGCACTAAAACCACGAATGATTGAAGCTTTTCTTTCAAATTTGTGTGCTATTGGTGTAATTGGTTCAACACTAACTCTGAAAGAAGAAAAAAAAGAAAGTTGAGAAAGATATTTTAATTATAAATTATAATTTGAAATTCAATAATTGAATTATAGCGAAATTCTTAGTTAACAAGTTGTCGAGAATTTTTAGAATCCCATAATTATCCGATTGTTTGGCGTTAAAGCTAAAAGATATAAGTGACATCGTGAAATAACCGATGTATTCGAATTTTTAATCTAGCAATTTAAATCATTGAAATTTTTAATATTCAGTTGATTTGTTGCCTTCCGAAATATATTCGCTTCTGTTTGCGCAAATTTTTGTAAATATCTATTTGTGTACACATGTTTTGTTTAATAATTGTTTCAGATAAATTTTTCAATATCATATAATGAACAACATATTATCAATACATTATATCAAATAATTTTGGATTGAAAAGAAATTCAAACATACTTTTGGGTAATATCATTCGGATATTTAAAAATTGTTAAATTATGTGGATTGTTCTTCAATAATCTTAACATTCCTTCTATATTATCCATTGAATTACCCACCTAAACACTTTATTTTTTCTATGTAACACTTCCAATTTAGTCAATATTAATTTTAAAAGAAAAAAAAAAAATTGATTCAAATATCGCAAAAAGATGAAATTGCCCTTTTATCCCCTTGTTAGATTATTTATATCAATCGTTCTGTTATCAATGAAATGATATATATAAATATATATGGCAGAACGGTATGACTGCTATTTCAAATAATTCAAATGAGTGGTGAAGAAATCATCCATGTAGAAATATATAAGTTCTAATTTTTTCATTTCTTTTTTTTGAAATTCATTACGGTTTAAAATAATGGTAAAAATTTCAATTATGTGCGGTAAAATAGAGAAGTTACTAAAAGTAAAATTACTACACAAAATTCTTCAAGTTATCACTCATTTTTCCATCTTTAATTTGAGGAAAAGATTAGGATAAATTTAATACGGTATTATTTGTTAGGATAATTAAAACTTTTACACCAAGTGAAGGTGAAAGTGGAAAGAGGAAGAGGAAAAAAAAGAAGGAAAAATTTTACATTCTTCATGAATTGTTATCAATAATTAGCTAAAACCATTTATATTTATCTTCTTTTTCTTCTGTATTTTTTAATTCCTTTAATTAATCATTCGCAACTATTCTAAGATTTTTCCTTAAAATTTTGCAAAATTTGAAAGAATAATAATGATGCAATATTTCTTTTATCTTTTTTTTTTTTCTTATCATCAATAGATGATGATTGTTTTCGATATAATGATGCAGTAGATAGGTCAAAACATGAAGTACAACATCTTACAAGATAATCAGATGCAGTAAACGTATCGATAGCGGCAACAACTTGAGAACTTTGACTAAGATCATCTTCCTTCATCGAATATTCCTTCCGATTCATGTACGAAACGAAAAACTTACTTTATTAATCCAATTACTGGAATGAAATAAATATTGTAATTTAAAATAATATCATATGTTTAGTGAGAATTCAGTTGGACCGTGTCCTAAATTAAATCTTCAGGAAGACCAACAAAGCTATGAAATTACTGGGGTAAGATTAAAAAAATAAAGGATTGCAATTTTAATTACTTTCATTCATTCCCAATCATCATATTTGGCTCATTTGTGGTCCATGATGTTCATATGGTTCAATTAGTCGTAAAAAGCTTTGATATGTTTAAATGTAAACTTCTTACTGAATTTTTACACTTCAAAATTCTATTAGCGACAAAACCATTACTACCTAAATGATCCCTTTTTTTACGACTAATTTTTTTCCGATCATTCAATCTTGGAACACTTGAGGGAATTTGTATTACTATTTAATTTGAAATGACCATATTATATCAAGGTTAAGCTAAGCTAAAGCATCCTTTCCTTAATTTATGATATACCCGGCAGCTACAAATACTTTATGTACTTCAAGGATTCATTCACTTCGTGTTCAACAGCTGGTGAAACAAATTACAATCGACCGCTTCAATTGGAACCAACAACGTTTCACACAAACAATGATAGACAATGAGTGCCGCATCAGATATTGCATGTCATTTATTGAAATCAATACAGCGAACGCTAACATTAATGAACCATGAAATTTAATAATTGAATCAAGCAAACCTCTTCCCTCTACATGCACAAACTGTGATCTTTGTCCATTCCACGTGTGTCACCGTACAATGGTAGTAGGTGGTACATACGGTAAGTATCCGGTATTCGCAACATTTCACAGCAATCAAATCCTTTCCATCTGCATGAGAGGTATACATTGGGTATTAGGTTGAGGTGATCATGGCAAGTCCAACCGCTTCATGAGTATCAACAATTTTTCCCGTGAGTATAGTTCGGGACAACGTTAAACTAGCATTTGGTAAACGTGACGAAAGGGTAAGCGGAAATTCCTTCCCACACATCCACGCATACACATACACACATACACACATACACACATACACACATACACACACACACAGATACACGCACAAATACAAGCGCATTAACGCAATCCTTTAAGATTCTCAGATCAGATATAAAAATTTTGCATTTAGAAAATTCGTGACTGTCGCCAACACCAGCTGAAACTGTATGCAGTGCTCAATTCAAAACGAAAGAGTATCCATCGAAAAATACAAAGAAAATACTTTACTGGACATTTCTTCTCAAATGTTAAAACGTATCGACCGATAAAAAGAACATAAAAAAAAAGATGAATTAAAACTTTTCGTTAAATTGTGATAGTAACAGCACAAAAAATCGACATAAAGACATGCACATGCGCACACATTCACACGCTACATTGTGTCGATTGCGGTACTTGCTGCAGTCTTGCCTATCAATTTTTCTAATTTTTTTTATTTAGTTGAAGCATATCGTACAGAGTTAAAATGATCAATCCTAGTGGACACAGAGAAAATCTATAAGGAGCGAGAAGGCCGGGGATAAGGAAGGGAGGACAAAAACAAATCTGGATAAAAACGTCCGTACGCACACATCCACACACACAGCGAGACACAACAAAACAAATCAAATTATGCACACGAGTTTTGCGCGATTCGCCTGAGATCACAAAAAAAAGGATGAAAGTGCCATATAGAAACTGGACCAAAATTGATCAAAAATATTGGTACGGTTAATTACATGACTTTCCACAGAACATCAAGACGTCAGCATGGGAAAGAAAAACAAAAGACCGAAACTGCTTAGATGACAAGTTTCGTTTGTTGCTGTTGTTGTCGCTGTTGATGCTTGATGAAGCCTATTGCTTGTTTTTATATGCAGCTATTTCCCTTTCGTACCTTTTCTTGTCCTCTTCCGCTCGTTTCTCCCACTGCTGAAATTCACGGTTTTGTAAATGTTATTATTGGTCAAACCCCATCTAAGTGAGAAAGAGCAATATTGAAAGCTAGAGAAAATATCACCATCCTTTATTTATAACTCATGATGAGGAGAGTTGGGAGTTCAAAATGGAACTATTTATCCTTCGGTATCATAAAACAGTAAAAATGAAGGCTAGACAACACTTTATTAATGAGCCATATTCAGAACTCATCAAAGCAAGAATTCGTAAGATATTTTTGACAAGAGTGGAAATGCTGACAACAGTAGAAGGCAGAAATCATTTCTTTGAAGATTTGGATATTAATGCAAGTAGATGGTAGCTAAACGAATATTCGTTTCAAGCGACATGCTGAAACTGTTCCAGAATTGATCTCTGCTGCAGCAACAAGCAAGATGTGCACATCCAACCACAACTAGCAGATGATATGCATTCATACCCCCTTCACCCAAATCTAAATATCTGCTACAGTACAATTACTTCTACACCATAAATGCGTCACATTTCTTCCGAATCAAGTTTTGTTCTCACTTACCAGATATCCTTCATTCGACTGTTATTATTTCAAAAACATTCGACTAACATGCCTTCACTATAATGTATTTTTCTTGTCTTTTGTTACCAAGAATGAAAAACTAACTGATTTATCAGTCATCGCTGCCCATTCGATACCTGCAGCTTTAGCAACGTCACCCACGCTCATACCGGGTTTCTTGATCCGATCACGATTCTCGTTCATCCAAATGAAGAAAGCCGACATTGCACGTTTCGGGGCATTAGGATCTTTCATTTTTTTGACTGCTTTTGGTTTCTTACCATCAACAGTTGCTTTGCCCATTCTTCTGCAGCTTCAGACTATTACAGTTGTAATCAGTAACGAAATACCAGTTAAAACTGTAATAAATAATATTCAACTAGCAGTACGAATGATAACATTGTACGAAACACTGTCAACGAGAACAAAGAACGCGAGGCATCAATAACAGCGAAGTTGACGACAGATCAACTGATTTCTTTGAATCACAATCACATTATCCCATACTCAAAACTCCTTACCTCCTCACCTTCAATTTTTTAGGAGCACAATGAGGTATCCTGGCATACCGTAGACAAGTGATAACAAACACAGTACAAAAAGTACAGCTACAACCGATGCGTATAAAGCACAACATCTACGAAATCATGACGTGTATCTCTTATTGCCCATACAAGTACGTTATACATACCTTGGGGAAGCGAACAAAATTAACCAAACGAAAAATGATGCGAGGAAGCAGTATGAGATGGTGCGGAACTGAAACCCATATCAACACCTGACTATCATACTGTTTAATTCATGAGAAATGTTCTCTCACTATCAACCATTTGTTTAATCCATATCTTCCTCGATTTATTACAATCGAATAATCTTAATCTGGTCCAGAAATCACTTTCCCCAAAATAAATAACAATTAACAATAGGCAGAATTAGTTAGACAACAAAAAAAGAAAAAAAATCACAAAAATGAAAAGTGAACTGATAGAGAAAAACGAAAAGACAAAAAAGCCGAAAGAAAATATAAAATGAAAACTAAAGTGAAGGTAATTTTAGAATACGAAGCTGTATTATTACTATTACTAACTACTAATACTACTATTACTAGTAAGTAATAGTAAAAATGTTAATAGCTAGCCTAAAATGAAATAGAATGGAATCGAATTAAACGGAATGGAATGAAATGGAATGGAATTGAATTGAATGGCATGGCATGGCATAACTTGCCACCATCACAATGCCATCCTATGAAATGAATCGCACATAGCGCACAGCTCATCTACTCGTCCATTCTCATTCCCATTCCCTCAGACCTCTCTCTCGAGTCCCTCCATCCTTGTCCCCTCTGTTCTCCCTTAACATTTGAAGACAACCCGACAATCCTATCAGCAACACCACCACTACCATTACCACTACCACCACCACTACCACTACCATCACCACCATCACCATCACCATCACCACCACCACCACCACTACCACTACCACCACCACTACCACCATCACCAACAGCACCACCACCAATAGCACCAGCAACAGCAACAGCAGCGCCACTTACACATACATATCTTTCTTCAAAAAAGAAGGCAAAAATCGTTCGTACCTTCTCCCTTCAGTATCGTTTACCCCCGCCCGTTTTCCCTCTTTTTCTCCTTCTTCACTCTTCAATAATCATCTGTATACATATATATATGTGTATATGTCTCCATTTCTCTATCATTCTCTACCCCTTTCTATATGATGACGGATATTTCACCAATAGGTACTTCTACTACTGACAGCACAATGCCCCAGCATTGCTGCTCCTTCACTTATTACTCCCTATTGCCACACACATACATACACATACACACATACACACATACACATACACACATACACAATAATCCATCCCCATAAACTACATCGCATTACATGTACTGAAGCTATTTCATTAACATACACATACATACATACACACACACACACATACACACAAACATATGTACTTGAGATACAGGCTTGTATCAGTCCAAGAGACAGACGGACACACTGCCTTGCCATGGACAGACCGGCACGTACACACTCATGCCCACTACATAAATTTTGATTCCGCAGCAAATTTCAATAGCTTTGAGAGGTGACAGACGGACAAATCGACATACGCTTCACTGTACTTCGTGGCAGATCTATCTTTTCAATAATTTCAAACGAATTATAGACAGACCGACACACAGACATGCACACACACACACACACACACATATACACTCCGGTGAACGGACCCATATGATATAATCACTGCCAATATACATATTTGCATACATATATATGTACATACGCATACACGTACGCGTGCGTGTAGATTATAAGCCATATATGATTAGTGACACACATAACTACAAATTCATATATATTTCATCCGCGTACATTAACATACTTCACAGACACACTCACATATGTCTCACATACAACATAACATATACACGCATACATTCACATACACTCACATACACAGATACATCTCACATACATACATGTACACCCACGCACACACACCCACATACATACGGAAGATATAGAGGGGAGGACACGTGGATGGGTGGATAGGAGTGAAGGAGAATGAAAGAATGGATGGTGGGCGGAGAGATCAGTTTTGGCGCGGAACAGCTGATTTATGATAGTGAGGGACCATCCGTATAGAATATTCTAGAATAATTATATATGGAAATGAAATGAGACAGTCCCGCGCTTATCACTTTATAAATGATCAGTGATTAAACTGATACATATAATCAGTTAGCAATAAAAGTTCAATTTACCAATAATTGAAAAATATTTAAAATTTCAACTAATCTTCCTCAATTTCTACATTAATTACTTGCATTTGCTTACATTCCAAAATTACATTAAAAAAATCAAAGGTTAAAAGCTACGCTAAATATCTTCATTGTTAGCATATGAGCTAATTTTATTATGAATACCATCATAATTACGCCTATTTATTTTCAAAAAAAAAAAAAAAAAAAAAACAAAAAACAAAAAAAAAAAAACTTCGAAATGATTATTTAATGCTTGTTTGATTTGTATTATCAATGATATGCAAAAATTTTTTAAATGCTTTTACATTAAAATTTTATTCATTAAATGATATGATAAGAACGAGAAGCGAAATAGGAGTACTCCGCGTTTTCTGTTCCTTTTATTGGTTACAATCTTTTTTTTTTTTTTTTTTGCGCATAAATTAGCATAGCTTAAAATGAGATGAAAATCTTTGATATTATTAATTCTTCAAAAGATTACCTATCATAATAGGTATTCTAATCATATGTTATATTTATGGTTATTTCAGTTGTTGTAATTAAATCAAAGAAAATATTAATTCATTGTAGAGAAGATAATAAATAGAAAAGTGTTAAATTAAAAATTTAAAAGATAAAGAGATGTTTCAATTGTGTAAAAATTTTTATTTCAATTGTTTCTTAATTACCTTTTAATTACCTAAGTTTATATTTTCATCTGTAGATGTATTTTTAATTTGGATTTTATCGAAATGTATTTTTTTTTATTGAAGCATTATTTATGTTGAATTGTTCTATGTTTTTATTTTTTTCTTTTGTAGGGCGTTGAAGACGGATTTGCTACGGGTAGTATATGCAAATGATCGTTTTATTAATGAGCAATGGAATGAGGACAATCAATCGAACAAGATTATTGGTGAAGCAGAGATGGATGATGGGAATGATTTAGTAGTTGGTAAAATTTATATGAAGTATAAACGGCAATCTTGGTTACGTCTGATACTTTTTACTGTTCTCTTTATTGCTATACCACTTGGCTATTTCATTGCTGAAAAGTCGTTCAATTATGTTGGAAATTATGGTATGTTTTAGGATTCAAAGTTATTTCTTAAAATTTTTCCTGTTCGTTTGAAGCTTTACTTGATACTGCATAATTTCTTGCTATTCACAACTACTATTACAAGGATAGGTTTAAAAAAAGTGGTATAATAACTTCGATTATGAACTGTTGTTGCTGTGCTTGTCGTGGAATTGCTAGAAAAAAGTGGCTAGATAGTTGATCAAGCATTCCTGATAATCACTTGAATGGACTGCTTTCTGAGGTTTCTGTTCAAAAAGTTGAAGAATATCGCTGCCCTTCATGAAGCAATATTCTCCACTTATTTTTTTCACTTGTTTAGTCAATTGTCAATATAGTTTTGAAACGGTCTTTCTATTAGGCTTTTACTTTCAAATGAAGTGGTTATCTTGTTATGCTCCGTTAAATTCGTTTTATTTTTAGGTTACTACTCGTCAGCAAGTATCAGTCTTCCACGATACAGCCTAGATCAGATGCGTGAATTTGCATTCAAGAATAACATCGCCACCGACTATAAACCATCATTTTATACTCGATGGAATCTTTCATTTAACAAAATTCTGGATGATCCCGATAATGGGTATTATTGTGTTTCTTTTTTTTCCCATCTTTGTTTATAAACATTTTTAATGTCGTTAAAACAAATCAAAAACAGTAAAAGTTCAATTACCAAGACTGTAAAGAGCTTTCAACTGTCGCACTACTACTGTTTATTTGAATCAAGTATACACAAATTTGTTGGTCAAAGTCTTCTCAGTATATGCTGTTTATTCTATTTGATAGTCTGTATCACCAATGATTTTTCAGATTTAATATGAGTGATAACGATGTGATCGTATTCTTGCATATTCAAAAAACAGCAGGCACAAGTTTTGAGCGGTTTCTTGTCAAACATCTAAATGTTTCAGCACCGTGCATTTGTCATATGGGGAAGAAGCGGTGTACTTGCATTGGTCCTGGCCCCAAGAAAAAGGTATCTTTTTTGTGGTTTGTTTGTCAGCAACAACAAGCAGATGAAGATCATACATTTAATGTTCTTGGTTTCTTTTTTATGATTTCTTCAATTTGTATGCACTTAATAATTTAAAATACCTTCAAGATATGGTTATTTTCTCGGTATTCTACCGGTTGGGTTTGTGGATTACATGCCGATTTCACTGAATTGTTTGTCTCTGGTTGTGTGGATAATGCTTTGGATAAAAAAGAAGGTATGTAAAAGTAATTCTGAATATGGAAGAGTTTGTTAAGCTTTTGACGATTTTCTTATAAATTGCAATTAATTTGTAGGTTTTCATCGAAAGAGGCGATATTTCTATACATCATTTTTTCGTGAACCTGTAGCACGCTTTATATCCGAATATCGTCATGTGGAACGGGGCGCTACTTGGTTAGCAGCTAGGCATATATGTAATGGTCGACCACCAACACCGGAACAATTACCGATGTGTTTTGACCCAGAAATTGGATGGGATGGTGTGACACTGGATGAATTTCTTTCCTGTCCATATAATCTTGCTTTTAATAGGTTTGTTTGATATTTCTCTGCATAAACGTTAATTTTAGTTGCAATAATGAAAAATAATGAGTTAAACTTCACTTGCATGATTAGTGGTGATAGATATTCATAAAAGGAACAGCTCCTTGTTCCAGAATTGCCTGAAATTCCAGAGATACTCCAAAATCTGGTAGATTCGAATAAAGCGGTTGAGACCGACGTTCTAATTCAGAGCTGTTGTACTTCTTGAATTGTAAATTCTTGCAGTTGTAAACTTTTGGTATTATCTAACATAGAGGATTACATTATCAGTATTTAATCGATATGCAATATGTAAGCCAGCATGCATGAAGTGGTGGGAAAATATTGTTTACAACATGTGCTGTTTGATAGTAAATCGACTCAACAGCAAACAATGGATTTGCATATTTATAGCTTCGCAAATGTCATATGCATGTTTCATTTGTTACCATGTTTAATTTGTTACAGACAGACTCGAATGTTGGCTGACCTAACACTGATCAATTGTTACGACACGCGGTCAACGGATGCAGCAACCAGGGATAAAATTATGTTGGAAAGTGCAAAAATCAATCTGAAAAATTTGGCTTTTTTTGGTCTCAAAGAACATATGGCTGAAAGTCAATGGATGTTTGAACATCTTTTTCGCTTAAAGTGTGTTTCGAGTAAAAGTTAGTAGGGGCATATGTTGAAAGATTTTACTTCGCGAAGGAGATTCATAAAATGAAATTATTGGCATTATTTTGCAAACGCCGAAAAATCCATTTTTTATATAGAAAAATTCTCCAATATTCTAGACTTTGTTATTAGGTTGGAAAGACGAAAAAAAGCATATATTACTGTTGCTTGTACAACGTAATACTGGAATTCGATTGATATACCTCATAGATATCAGTCTTCATCAAAAGTAGAAACATGATTGCCATATTTGGCAACTTTAATTGCCTATTTTTGCAGACTTTTTTTGTAAATTATTATTGGCTTCGTTAGGTTTACAAAGAATCTTGCTGAATGGACCAAAAGCAAATCGAATGATACCGAAATAACTCCACAGCAAATGCAACTAATTAGGGATAAGAACAGACTGGATATCGTTCTGTATTCATATGCAAAAAAATTGTTTTTAAAAAGGTTAGTGTAATTGTGTAAATATCGTTCTCCTTTGTATTTTCTTTTTTTTTGTATCTTGTTTTTTTACTTTCAAAGTCTTGTCTGAATTCTCGGATCAATGAATGCATGTTTCTGTTTTAGGTTGAAGCAATTAAAGTCAAGCACCGATGACTATTCAGTGTTTTCGCGCAGAGTAGTCAATGACAGTCATTCTGGTGATCTTAAAGCAGGTGCGTGGTAAATCTTTTTAAGTTGAAATAAGCCATACTTATTGTAAATAAAGATCTGAGAGTTTAACTTATATGCTCGGTTTGTTACACTGAATTCCTCAAAATCTTAATTTTGTCTGACTAACATTATAGTGCACGAAACAGCGATTATTTGCTTATTTTACTGTCGTAATCACCGTATCATACAAGTGTGAATCAGATTTGGTAATAAATGGGTATATTCAGATTTTAGTACTAATTTTTTTCATTAACCGTTTGGTTTAAGTTGTTTCGTATTATTTATGTTATAAGGCTTTATCTTTTTTCTTTTACAACTGTAAAATTTGATGCTATTTCTATTCTGACCAAGATTTTTACTCAGTTAATCAAAACGAAGAAGAATGAAGCGTTCGAGAAGAATATGACGTGTTTCTCATCATCGAAACAAGGCTTTCCAGAAGTTGTGCAATTCACTTTGTTTTATATGATAGGAGATTTGGTAGGAATCTATCTGTAAATCATTTGTTGTTGATCTAGTTAGTTGTGAAATTTGATTTGGTAATTAATGACTTACTTTCACACCATGTAATTGTTTGAAGCTCATTGTCTTTGCTGATATGTCTGCCGGAGAGAATTGCTCATCCTTTAGCTTTTTTTGGTTAGATGTCCTTGCAGTACTTGGCTTGTCGTAAATTAAATTTTCTTTCCAACGAACCATGCACTTGAGACTTCTCAGTGAGATGATTTTATAGAGGAGCACTCTCTCATGTTCCTTATATTTTAAAGTTAGAAATCGTTTGCTGTCGGATGAAATATTCATTGTTGTTTGGAAATTTGTGGTTAGTTCCTTTTTTAGGAGTTTATATGTTAGGTAGGGAACTAATGAAGTTCTTTAAGCTTTAATTTGTTTTAAATTTGTCCACTTTATGTATATTTGGTGGTGTTTCAAAAGTTCGCACACTTTCATGTGCGAAATTATGTACATACAAATATCCTTCATTCCTAATTATATTCGTATGTTTGATCATATTAAAAGACTGACTAGTTTAATCGAAAGTGCAGGATTCAAAGAACTGATCATATTATTCATATTTTTTAATAAAACATGTTTATATGCCTTCTTTCTAGCGTAAAGCCCATACACTTACATATTATCACTGGATCGTAGTGACTAACATTTGAAAAAATTAACAACAAAATGAACTAACTGTGATCTAATAGATAGAAAAAACTTTCAAGGAAACAGTTGGATTTTTTTCTTCTCTCTTGTTTTTATGCAAATTTTGGAAGCGAGTCTAGAAATAATAGTTTTTTTTCTTTTTTTTTTTCGTGAAATTTTGGAAGAAAAGATGTTCGAGTAATTACAAACAAATACCGAGCTACCTTACAGTTACATCGTAATGTATCAAATGCTCATGTGATTTTGTTTTTTTTTTTTTTTTCTTGTAGCTTAAGCATATTTCTTCTCATGATCGTTGGTAGATTCTGTTAAGTTTTATAGATGTGAAAAGGATGCTAACTTCAATTTCAAAAATTGCGGAAAAAGTTAAGTTAAACAATGGCTCAGAAGTTATTTTAATATTTCATAATAATTCATCCTTTCCGCAAATTTGTGAGAATTTTTTTGCCACTAAAAATATGAAAACAGAAATATCGTTGATGATTAGTAATTTGTTCATTACAACAAGAAAGACCCAACAAAAGGATGGAAATATGAATGACAATATATGAAAATAAGAAATATACGGCAAATTTTGTTAGTCTATAAAAAAATTGTACCATTGGAAACGTTCAATTTGCAAGTGTAACAATTTTGTAATGTACTGAAACTACGTGGAATTTTTAAATAAAATTTGAATTCTTAATAGAACTATACAGAAAATGTAATACTTGAGTTTTTTCATAAAGTTATTTGAAAAGATTTTATGGTTAATGAAATGGTAAGTTATCATCGTATTGGTTGCAAAGATGTTGTCCAAAGATATATGATGTTTGTCGGATAATAAGAGTAATTTATGATCAATATATTAAATGCTTAAGATTTAAACTATAAATTGATTTGATAAATTGAACTTTATTCAAATTCATAGTAGCAATATAGAACTCGATTAATCATTTATTTGGAATGAATTGTTCGTTTTGCCACTTTTGCATTTTTAACTTTCTTCGTTGTTAAACAACTAGCTAATATTTTTAAAAAACAATGACATTAAGTTTTTACTTAAAATAAAAAAAAAAATCACTTTGAATATCTTTTAAGAATTATTTGATAAATATACTTCTTTCCATTTACATATATTGCTTTGCTTTCCTTTTACTTCATCGTTTGTCAAGCATATTATTGAAATATGACAACCTACCCGACATAATTGCTTGCGAAATTATGAATGCAAAAAATTCGCAACACCAAACAACAGGTCACATTATTCGATCTTAATCAGCTAACACATAATGGGATTTTCATTAATCATTTGAACTTTAATAGATTATATCATGTCTAAAATATGATCCTATTCAATTATTGCTGAATTCGCATCGTAAAAAGGTGTAAATGATGGATTATTAAATTTTATTTGTTGAACACTCTGTTAATTATATTAAAGGACAAAAATGATCTAATAAAATTCAAAGTTTTGCAAGAAAAAGCAAAAAAAAAAAAAAAATGGTTAATGAAATCAATTTATAATAACGGTTTTATTTACTCAAACTTTATTTCGAACCAATTACCAAGGTTGTAAATAAATTTTAATCAAAGAATTCCAATTATATTTCTGTATGATAGATATTTTTAAAAAAATCATAAATCTTACTGCTTCAAAAGATTAACATATTATAAGTTTTCCTTTATAGAGAAATTACGTTGAAAAATCTTCACATTATCCTTCAAATATGGAAATATGGAAATTTTTCCATTTACAATCATTTGCAACTTTGCCTTTCCCTCTCAAATATAAGTTGAAAAAAAAGGAATAATAATACTGCAAAGTATTTCTTTATTAATAAATTTAATTTGCACAAGAAAATACTTCAGCCATGTTGATACATTCGACTGTATTTGTTTTTGAAAGAAAGATTGAAAAGTCATATGGAATTAATTTTACACTATCCAATAAAGTTTCTTCATATTTAATAATATAAATTATTATTATTATTTATTTATTTATTTATTTATTTATTTATTTATTTATTTATTTATTACCGTTATTAGTGCTTGTATTAACAATTATAAATTAGCTTTTGCCATTTCAGTGATTATTTTGTTGAAATCTTTTTGGATCATATATATTTTAGTTTGCTCATTTATCATCAAATTTTGAGTACTTTCGAGAAATTCTTTGTCAATCTTTTAATGATTACCTTTTGCCCTAAGCGATGTTCTACTTCAAATTCCAGTCCTTTCATTCTTTCCCTTTCTATGATTTAACAAAGCAAAACCTACTCATCACCATCATTATCATTCGTCAATTACATTGAAATAGTCAATATTTCATCCTAAAAATTCGGACATTTATTGGCATCATATATGCTTCGTACCTTATTGTCACCCTTAGGCATTAGTTCAAAGTGTTGCATCAATATTATATAAAATCATTATTTTTGTTCCATTTTTCGTTTTTCTTATTTCTTTTGTCATATTATGATAGATAAAATTCATTATAATTATACTAAAGTTACTTTTGGGATAATTATCGCGAGAGTTAATTTACTCGCATTTCCTTATTATGATTGTGATTTGAAATTGATGACAATGAGATGATGATGATGATGACGATGATGATGATAATTATGATAATGTTGTTGATGATGATGATGATGATGATGATAATTAAAATGAACATATCTGTTCGTAGGATTGATAATTAGAAAGGAAAGAGGGCAAATAATGGAAGAAGAGAAGGTTCCCGGAACCTCCTACTTTTCTATTCTCCACCATAAATCTTCTTTACCAAACTCATTGATTATATTTTCTTTTTCCATCAAATCTGGACGGTATTCACCATCATCTACATCCACATACATCCACACACATACACATATACTGATCCACATACACACACACACACACACACACATACACATATATAATCATGCAAATTGTCTGTCAATAAGAAGTTATCATTATTTGGTTGGATATCAAAGGGGAAAAGATTTCATGTTGGCATATCTTATCAGTTAAAATAGATTTTCCTTTCATTGAACTTTGTCTTATTAACATTTTATCCTTTCGATGACAATGTCATAATTATTAAATTTTATTTCATTAAATTCTTACCATAAAATCAATTTTTAATACTTTTGAATTTGGTAATTTGTTTTTTTTTTTTTTTTATCTTATCTTTTCTATCAGTAGATGTTTAAGAGAGTAGTAGATAGAAATTTGAATGAATTAGAATAAAATGTTAAATGTTAAGATAAATTATTGTTTGAAATGTATGCAAATAGAAAAAAAGTTAGAAAATTTGTTAATTAAGACTAATTTGATTATATAACTGAGAATTGCTATGCAAATTTTAACAATATGGAATGAATTTTATATCGTTGTTTTGTATGCTTTGGAAAATTCATTCTTTTTTTTTTTTTTTTAACTAATCTTCGAAATTTGTAAAGATTAAAAAAAATTAATTAAGAAAGAGAAAGAAAGGAAAACGAAATTGTTCAACCACATGTAATGATATATCGTAACGTTTTTTTGTTAACCTGTTGGACACTAATCTATGGACAACCGTTACCTGCACCATCTGAAATTGATGTTGGCGTATTAACTGATCAAGCACGACAATTTATTGATCGTATGTTTTTTTCACTTTTTTTTTTTTTTTTTTTTTTGTGTTTTAATAAAGAATTTAATGGGTAGGTTTTACCCATGGTTTTACAATTAGCTGATTGAAAGCAGAAGAGTTATTAAAGAAGTTAATGATTGCATGATGCAATAAATATTCAATTTTTTCAAAAAATTTTTGTTACTTTATTGTTGAAGAAAATAAAAAGGATAGAAAGAAAACAAAAAAAAAAATTTTTTTTTTTTTTTTTTTTGCAAACTTCTCCTGTGTTTATTAATTGTATTGCGATATAAACAAAATAGTAAATAATAAATTTATGAACATTTATTCATAAATTTGAAATAAATGATTAGGGGAAGATGAGTATTAATTGTATGTATAATTTAATCATAATTTATTAGTTACTCGCTTAACTGCGTTATTTTCATTATTCATGTTATTTGTATTAAAGGTAATTACTGTTTTACGTTATAATTAGTTTAACTATTAGTGTTTAATTAATAATAATTTAATTAATAATGATGCTGATTTATGCAATTAATTGCTATGGACAGCATTAGTTACCGGTAGTTTCAGTGCGGAATAATAAATTTTTCGGATTATTCGTTGTATTGCGTTTTGTTTCCATAGCTAGTGAAAAGGCAATAATAGTTTTATAAAATTAAGTAATTTGTTCCTTTTTAAGTTAACATTTCAATGGAAACTTTTGTTCACAACATAAATTCAAAATTGAATATTAGCAAGAGTTGAATTTATTAATTAATGTGTTTCTTTTATCACCATCATCTGTGAATTCACAACTTCATCCCAATTTGCTAAATTAAATATTCTGCAATATTTCTACTTGAACTGTTCGATTTTGCATTCACTTTACAAATTTATTGTTATCATAAGATTTTCCCACTTTTTGCAGTTATTACTTTTAAATTAAATATTTCTGCTTCCAAATAGAGGTATGAAACTTTTGAAATTCTTTCAACTAAATGTTATTAGGAATACTTTACAGGCTAACAAATGAAATATATTTGAATTGATTATACCTTATAAAAGTTTGATAAATGAACTAAATTTAATGCAAGGATAAACGATTATTGATAATAACAATTAATTGTGATTGTAATAGTTAAAATATTTTTCTCTTCCTTTTGTGATTGTATTTTAAATTTGATGAAAGATAATGAAGTTTCTTAGGAAATATGCAACATTCAATGTGATGGACAATAAATTTATTCACAGTGAAAATTTGATAAAAAATAAATCGTACTAAATTCTTCTGTTCACCAATTACACTATTTTACTCAATTAATTGTTGCCCATTGATTAATTATATTATGTAACTGAATAATGTAAACGTTAGAAATTTGGATAATATTTGTGGACAATATTATGTATCAATAAATGTACATTGTTATGTATTCGAATTTTTACTAGTTTTAGTTTATGGAATCGCTGCACAATTAATGAATTTCGGTGGTTCAATCATCAATAATGCAAAAAGTGTTTACGATTCTACCGGGTTATTATTTGGTTTATTTTATTATCTTCAACATACAATCTCATATAAATTACAGATATATTGCAAAATCTGAATTAATAAATGAAATTTCAATTAATTAGGTTAGAAAGAAACTAAGGAATATTGATTAGTAGGATTCAGATCGTTGAGAATAATGGTTAAATTCACATTTTTAATGATATATGGGATAATGTATAAGGGATAATAGTCTTAAAGACCATATCTAAACCTATTTCAGTCAGATCATCGTGATCATCAAACAGCCAAGTATATTTGGCTAATTATACATTCGCATACTATAAGTTTTATCGTTTTGTTTCCTTCAGAAAACATAATTCATTCATTTATTTATCTATTTCTCCTTCTTAGATTATATTTTTGCTTTTTTGAAGATATGATAGTACCAGCTTATCAGGAAATAGTGTATCCCGTGATTTCTCTCGGCCATGGTTTCGCGGTGATAAAATAAGCACGAAAAATAATAACATATACGGTTCATTACCATTTACTGAATATGGTGATCGAGCATACGGTAGTGATTACAGTTCAATGCAACCAATAAAAATGAGTGGAATTGAAACATTGCTAAATGCTTTCTTAGGTAGCCTTTTATTCAACTTATTATATGTCACTCAGTGATAAAATGCATGCAAATGAAGGATAATTCTTTGAGTTAGAAAAAAATAGAGGGCAAAATAGAAAGATTTAATAGGCATATTTTATTTTTATAAAAATTTTACAACTTCATAGAAAATTTATTACAAACTTAAATTATATTTGAAAATTTCCTTCATCATATTGCAGGACCTTCATTTTTTGGACAAACAACCTTACCACCACCGACAAATTTGGCTAATTTTTTCAAACCAGACTATCATCAGAGTGAGAACTATCATGCTACAGGTGGTTCAAACATCGATCGATTGATTAATATGCTAAGAAGAAGTGGTGCTCAAAGAGCTACACCTAATCCTGATAGTTCAACAAATTTACTTCAGACTATTTTTGGGAAACGATAATGACCTTCAGAAAATATTTATTCATAGGTTGATGCACTGTAATATTTAGTTGGATAATTGCTATTTGAAAGAAATGAAATTGTTGCCGTAATGTTAAAACGGGAGATGAGGATAAGCGGATTTCATCCTCTTCAGATATTTATCATTACAAAAAATTTAATTTAATCATATACGGTGTATTCCTATTCAAAATTATCATTGTATCAAGGGTGGCTATCATATTGTTCATCAAAAAATTTGTAATTCTTGACAACAATTATGTTATAATTTTATAAGTATTGTTTATTGCTTCTCAATATATTACTTTGTTAATGGTATCATCATTATATTAAAGGAAAATGCAGGAAGAAAGAAAAAAAAGTAACAATGAAGACAAAGAAAGAAGGATTCTTTCTTACAAAAATAATTAATTTATGGAATAATTGCAAACAATTTCAACATCAAAGTAAAGAAAGATTGATAACAATTAACAAGTAAGAAAGTAAGAAATGAGTAACAGATAGATGATAAGTAAAATGAAAAAATATGCGGTAAATAAGTAGGAATTAACAGATAAGAAATAAATGACAAATTGATAATAAGTAAAAACTTAGAAATAAATGAAAAGTAATAAGTAATGTGTAACAAATAAGAAATATGTAATAAATGGATAATATGTGATGAGTAAGAAATGAGTGGTAAATAAATAATGAACAAATAAATTGTAAATAATACAATAAATAAGTAAACAAATAATTTTGTAACATTTATTCATATGAATATGTGTGTTAATTTGTTTTTACAGAATAATTAAAATATTACTTGCATAAATTAACAGTTGCAATATGAAAAATTAAAATTCAAAAAAAAAAAAAATGGTATGCATTTTCTCACTTCTTTTTCTTTAGTTTTTTTTTTTTTTTTCAAAACCTAAATTGAAATTGAAAATGTGTCTTACAGTTAACGGTGAAAGGTTACATTAACATTTCGTTTTCGTCCCAAGGCCATTATCGTCAAAAGTAATTGCACAAAATGAATAATGTGGAAATATCACTGATTTACAATGAATCGTTTTTTTTTTTTCTTTACAACAAGTGGTGGAAAAAAAAAAGAACGAAATATAAAACATTAGTTAGATATAACAAAAGAGAATTTAAATCTTTTCTTTTTGTTACTTTTTTTTCCTTTTTTTTTTTTTTTTGAATACACAATATATTTTAATATGACGGATGTGGTAATTTAGCATTAGCTTTAATCTGTCGACTAAATATTGTATTTTATTTCTGATATGATAATTTAACATATGCATTGGTCATTTTGTGATTAAAATTTAATTTTAAGACAACGTCTTTTTTAATTGACTTTAATAAAAGTAAGTGATATAAATGGTATTAATAAATGACGAAAAAAAGTGACATTAAACGATATGCAAATTACAAATTGTTAGATTAGTATTATCATTGATGATCATAAATTATAAATTTATGCGTACATGTTTGATTGCAAGCTAAACGGCAAGATAATTTAAGGCATTTCATATAATCCTATCGATCTATCCTAGATTAGGTTTCTTTGATATTGATAAAATGTATTAGCTATCATCAGCATAAATCAGCTTTATACTCATGTATCTGCACATCTTTCAATAGGAATAATCAAATTTTTGTATCGGAGCCTTTATGATCAAGATCATTTTTTGTAGCTAATGCTCAATTGATTTGCTGATTTTCATTGCACTTATTCTATTGGTGAAGTTTTAAATAAAATACATTGCATTAAGTTGCAATTCCAATTTTTTTTTCCTATATTTTGCAAAAATTTCAAAGAAAAAATACAATGCAAAAATTAGTATCAGTTTGCAGTTGTTACAATAAAAGTTTAAAGTTTCATAGAGTAATCTAACATATTGGATTACTTCTCAGCGTAGAAAATTAATCAATTTTATTTACGGCTAAATTGAAGATGAAAATTTCAGTATTCATGGAAAATAATCAATGCTTAATGTAATTTCATCATCGAAATAAGATAATTTTAGTACACTTTTAATTATATCAAAATTTTCTTTTTTTATAAATGTTATAAATAAATAAACATTTACAGCAACCACAATGTTTGATAATATATTTCGCTCTTGTAAATTAGAAACTATCATTGCAAGCTATGGAAAGCGAAAAATTTGATAAATGTGTAAATTGTATTTGCTAGCGGTATTTGCATGCACAAATGCAAATGCAAGTGTACTTTGTGAAATGCATGTGTCACAAATTTTTTGTAAGGTACAAATAGATATATTTAATCTATAGGCTATTGAAATTCTTGAAGTATTAGAACGAAAATAGCAGTTATGTTGGATGAAAGTTCTACAACGTTATTGAGATGATACCAGACTGACCGATTCCGATAGCTCGATACATGGAATAAATTAAAATATGATGTAATGATGCATTCGGTGATTTATGTAATCATGAAATTTTTTAAAAATACAGTAAAATGTCAACTTAAATTTCATAACTTTAGAATTTGGAATTCGTTTTTTGCATCTATTACTCATCAAATTTTTTTTTTTTTTTTTCGGTATTTTTGTCATTTGGTAAAACTTCAATGTGTTCGCTTAAAAGTATTAAAAGGTGACAATGATTCATTCCATTATTAACGTATTTTTGTTATTTTGGAATGGAATAGTTTTTTTTTTCTTTTTACAAGCTTCATTACTAATACACAAATTTGTATTTCGATTGATTAAATTAATTTTCACACATATAAAAAATAAACAGTAGCAAATAAGCCAGATATGATGAACAATATGATATTTTATATGCCAATAAGAAATATTTGCATAATTCAATAAAATATGCATATTTATTCATAAACATATCGGATACGGGCAGTAGTTGATCGCAAGAAAAAAATAATATTCCTAAATATGTTTAAATATATTTTGAAGCTATTTTATAAAAAGCATATACATAGGATAAAAGCAAAATTGAAAATTAAAAATGGAAACATTGAACAGTGAATAAATATGTATATATATATATATATATATATATATGAATGCTATATGGAAAAAAATTTAGTTAATTAATAAAAATTTGAATCAATTTTTGAATTCTATTATGTCAAAAATTTTCCGATTTATTTTAAATATAAATAAATTAAACTGTTCAATGATAATGTAAGAAAAAAAAAAAAAAAGAAAAGCAAATACATTAGATAGAAAAAGGATAAGAAAATAAAGGATTAAAAAATAAAAAAATAAAAGTAATGGCATTCATTTATGATAAAAAAATCTTTATGAAATAATTTTTAATAAAAATAATTGAATATAATAAGTTCATTCGTTCATTCACTTCATATACATAATTGATCGAAAGAATAAATTTTTTTTTTTCTCATTAATTAAATATAAGATTAAGCAATTCTTTGTTATATGAAATATAGTATCCTAATTGAAAGTATTTATGATATTGACCTATTTTCAACATATCTGTATATATTGATATAAATAATGTGTATCTATTCCATGTATAAAGAATATTTCGCTTATAAGTGTAATGGGTATTGCGAGGAATAGGATTCAATACCAATTGGTATTTAATATTGCAGTATATGTATATATATATATATATATATATATACCGTAATCTTTATTATTCGAGATATTGTTTTTGTTAACTCAAATTAAGTTCGTCATTACAAGTTAATTATATATTTAAAGACATGTTGATTATTTAATCCAAAACGAAGCAAACAAAATGAAGTATAAAATAAGACGATGGTATAACTCTGAATAGTCCAGTTAGCAATAATATAATTATTTAAATTTCAATTAATAAAAATTTATCAAAGAAAATAATTCCATAAATTTTTAGATATAATTTAAATGAAAAAGTGTTCAATTTTTCCATAAAAATTGATTTTTCTTCAATTTTTTCTTCATTTTAACATCTTACACTTAACATTTCGAGGAAGCATATATGAAATCTTATAATGAACGTAAATTAATGCATAATTTTAAAAATTTCAAATTTACAACTTCCTTTAGGACCTATTCCAAGCTATATTTTACAAAATATTTCATCAAATGTGGCAGTAGAAAACTTTTAATCAGGAAAAAAAGAAAGAAATGAATTGAAATGAGTAAAAATATCTGAAAATTAACAAATAATAAATGTATACATAGAACAGAAAGGCAGTAGTTTTTTTTTTTTTCTTACTTTTTTTTTATTACAATATCAAACATTCAAAAGGTCATATTAGCTACTGTAGTAAAAAGTTGCAGAAGCTTCGATGAAATTTTCTCAGAGGTATTACCTTCAAAAAAAGAGAAAAAAAAAAAATAAATTTATCAAAAGATTACATCGATAATGAAAAGATTACACCGATAACTCCTGCAATACCTTTTTTTTTTTTTCATTTTTCTTATGAAAATGAAATCAATTAATGTAATAATGCGGGAAACAGGTTCCTTCTTTTCATTATCAACTAAATAAAAGGATGAAAGAGTTGGAAGAAAAAAAAAAGGATGGAAATATTCCGCTAGTAATATCAACTTTCTTGTTTTTCAATGATTTTTGTTTTTGTTTTCCTTTTCGCATACATTTTGTAAAAGATTTCAAATTTATCAGAGACAGAATGAGTGAATGGTAAAAATTTATGCAAAGATCATCGTTGCACATATTATCAAATGATATCTTAATATCCAGGTGCTGTTCGTGGTGGTGAGCAGTGATCACATGAACCGGAACCTCCACGTTCTCCCTGAGGTCCAGGTGTTCCATCACTGCCGGGTTTTCCAGGTGCTCCATCTCTTCCTGCATCTCCTTGAGGTCCTGGTTGTCCATCTTGTCCAGGATTTCCACTTGATCCGGGTTGTCCTTGTTCTCCAGGCTGACCAGGTGGTCCTATTGGACCTGGTGGACCAGGTGGTTGGGGTTTTTCGACTACAGTTCCAGGTGGTCCTGGTGGTCCTTTTGGACCGGCTTGACCTGGTGCACCACTTGGTCCTATGTCACCTGGTGGTCCTGGTGGTCCTCTATTGCCACCATCTGCATCCTTTCCTGGTGGGCCAGCTTTACCGCTTGGTCCTTTCGATCCTGGACTTCCTGGCGGACCAGCTGGTGCATCCGGACAGTCGAAACACCATTCCTGTATTACATTTTATAATGATTTCTCTCATTTGTAGTGCATTAATTTGACAAAAATTTCGCAAAAATCCTTACAATATGTGGTTGCGTAGGTGCTGTTTGAGGTGCATCTTCTCCATCTCTACCTGGTGGTCCCTGTTCACCATCTTTACCATCATTTCCATCTGGTCCAGGTGGACCGGGTGGTCCGGGTGGTGATACGCCACAACCACAGCAACCACCTCCAGGTGCAGCAGGTGCAGCTGCGACTCCGCCATGCCTTGTCATGATACCACCGCTGACTCCAACGCCAGGACGTGCCTCCTCAAAGCCATCATAACCGGCTTGCCTACGGCTCCGTACTCCACCGCCTACTTGTGACAGTACCTTAAACAAATCATTTTAAAATCTTTCGTTCTCTCATTAAATTCTCCACAACTGTAAAATGGTTCATTCAACTATTTCCTCAAAAAAAAAAAAAAAAAAAGTACAAAAACGTAAAACGAGTTAATTTAAGCATCTTACTTTACTTTTCAAAAATTTCAAATAAATTTTAAAATAAAATTTTCATCAATCTTCGCTTTTCTTATGTGTTATCCTAATAAAAGAAATGTTAAAATACCAAATATTACTTACTGCCGAAGTTTGATTAAATGTAATTAAATTATATTTTATGTAGAGATTGATATTTTGAAAATAAATAAATTTAGGATAAAAAAGCAGAAAAAAAGATCAAATTGATAAATATGTTCAATGTTTCGAAAAATATTTCAATTAAGCATTATTTACAAAAAGCTATGAGAAAATATGAAAAGAAAAAAATGGGGGAAAAAAAAAAGAAAACAAGATGAAATAACAATAACATTAATAACATTAATAACAAATAATTGTTAACAATAATTATTATTAACATTAATTATTATTAACATTAATAACATTAATAACATTAATAACAAATAATTGTTAATTTTTATTACTACAATATGAATATTAATTATGATATATAAATTATTGTTAAAATGAACAAACTTTTTGTATGATTATTATTTGTGATAAGGTATAGTAGGACGGATACAACAATGATAATAAATATAGCACTCCAATAAACTAGTTTTTTAATTGCAGCAGTTACGTAATTGTTGCTAAAATCTAATTTCTTAATTGCTTTGCTGCTTCAATTCCTTTTGCAGTGTCTTTCAATTTATAGCAAAATAGGCAAACAAAATCATCGACAATCTTACTACACTCAATCGGCAATGTTAACTACTACAACTTACCACAGATTAATAATATGCTGCAAAAACATTAATAATAAATTTCATCAATTATATTTTAGTCCAACATATATTTGTTACACTAAAATGTTTGTTGAAATACGAAGTGAAATTTTATATTGAATATGCTATTTTGTAAATTAATAATAAGACAGTTAAAAATTAGAAATTATCACAAACAACTTTCAAAATTGTTTGCATTTTAATTATTGCAATAAAATTTTGAATAATATCATAGAGAGGAATTACAACTTTTTTCTGTTTCTTTTACCTATCATAAATTTATATTGTAGTTTAAATTATTTTTCTCTTATCCCATTTTTTGCTCTCTTTTCATAATTAAATCTAAAATTTATATTTAATGTTTAATTTAAAGCATTTTAGAAAGATATGATTATATTATCAATTTGCTGAATAGTATGGAATTGTTATTGTAATCAAGCATAAGAAATCTTTTGTTAAATACTGGAATCAATTACTGAAGTTAATTTAACGGATATACCTAAGCTTAATTGAAAGTAGTACAGCCTAAATAGCCGATAAAATTGCAACCTATAATCTTGCGGATAATTTGTAAATCTAAATTATTTAATGAAAACTATTATCCTATAAATGATAACATCGAAAGAGAAGTTGAAGTGAATTATTGGGATAATCCAATTATTTAGCTCTATATCTAATCCGTCGTTGTTTATCATATGGTTATTGGTCTGATAAGATTATAATCTTAAGATGAATCAAACAATAGAAGCAATCAACAAAACATTTAGCATTCATTTTATTTGCTTGTCAGTTTAATAGTGAATATTAAATTAAGTAGAAATAATTATGCAAAAAGTGGAGTGAATGAAACAAATTTTTATTATAATCTCTCAAATAGAAAATGTATTTCCTTAGCATTTATTTAATTTGAAAAAGAAAATGCTTTTAGAATTATATTAATTAAATATAATTTATCTAATGCCAAAAATTAATCGTTGATAGAATTTTATAAAAATTTTAATTTAGTTATTTACAATCACTCATGATTGTAAATAACTGTTTATAAATTTTAGCTAAATCTCTCTCATATGCTATCATATTGTTTATTCTAATTGATGAGTGATATAATTTTCGAAAGTTTGAAACAATATACTATTATGATACTACAAATTGTAATTATTTGTACAAATATTGCAGCTAGGTAATTCAAAATTATTCAAAAATCCAAAATAATTCAAAAAATTTTCATTATTTCTTCATGGAATTAAATTTTAACCATTTCTCTTTTCGATTTTATCTAAAAAAAAAAGACCCGATTGTTACTTTTTTTTTTCTTGCAATTTTTCTATTAAATAAAATTCACCTGTTTTAAAAAATTTATCTTTTGAATGGATCATTTTCGATAACGAAGAGAAGAAAGAAAAAACAAAAAAAGAGAAAGAGAAAAGGAAAATGACAATAGAATGTAAGTAATAATAAATCACAACAGTAAAAAGTATGAAATTACTATTATAAATAATATTATAGTTATAGCAAAATGGAATAATTTCATTTCAAACTGTACTAATTTCTCTTTTTTTTTTTTCTCCTTTTCTTTTTCTTTTTTTAACATATATTTTTACTAATGGAAAATATTAGCAATAAAATTTGAAAGAAATAATTTAAGGAATAAAATATAGAATGCATTTTACTGAAAATTTTATTATGAAAAGAAAATGATATTTTTATTTGCAATAATTTGAAAATAAATGTACGGTGCAATTTTAATAATTTTGTTTTTTTTTAAAAAAAAAAAGAAAATAAATACTTAATTTAAATTGAATTTGTAACTCTCTTTTTCGATTTTTTTTTTCTTTTTTTGTTCATTATCGAATTTGATTAAATTATGAAATTCAGAATTCATTATATTTTCGGGTATAATTTCATCAAGAAATTTTAGTTTAAATTCAAACTATTACTTAAAAGAAATTCGAACCGCTGATGCTGATATCATTACAATAATCAAATGTAATGTTCAAGCTTAGTTGAATTTGAATATACTCTACGTACAGTATAAAATTATAAACTTTTTATATAATTTAGCTTAACTTAATATGTTTGTTAGCGATGAATACTTTGCTTTAGCCAGTGATTTTTCTTCTTTTTTCTGGCTTCGATCAGTTAATTAATATTATAGCTGGACAAATTAATTACAACTACATCTGTGACCACATTTTACTTTCATTTTCATGGTGAAAAAAATTAAACAATTGAAATATAAGAATCGTTAAATATTTCTTTAAAAAAAAGCTTTCTCCATCATAAATAAATTGCCTAACTTAATCAATGACAAAAAAAAAGTAACGAAAAACAAACAAAAAACAAAAAAAAAAGACAAAACAAAAAACAAAAAATAAAAACAAAAAATGAAACAATCTCTCTTTCTTTTTCTTTTCTTTTCTTTTTCCTGTTAAAATATTACATTAAAAAAATTTGAAAAATAACAGTTATATGAAGTTTTACATCACTAAAATACATTTGTCATTAATGATTTTGTTGACATTATCTTTTTTTTTTTTTTTTTTTAAATTAATTACGATTTCTTCATTTTTTGGAACAAGAATTTCAGACAAAAAAAAAAAAGAAAAGAAAAAAGATAAAAAAGAAAGGAATCTTAGAGTGAGCTATGTTTCCTGTTTAAAATTTTCCGGTTTCAACCAAATACGATAGAGGAGAAAATAGAGAGAAAGAGAGAGAGAGAGAGAGAGATAAGGAAAAAATTCATCATTGATGATAATAATGATGATGATAGTTGGTACCTGTATCGCATTTTATGAAACAACATAAAATTTATCCCATTACTCAAAAGAAATTTTTTCTTGTTTTTTTTTTTTCCCCTTCCCTCCCTCTTTTACTTTTTCTCATGCAAATTACTACTGTACACAATAAATTTCAAATCAAATAAGATATAACAAATCTTTTGTATTTCTAGCATGAAGGCCAAAAATTTGGAAGAAAGAAAGGAAAAAAAAAAAAAGGAGAAATTATTTACAATGTTGAATATTTTCCACTTTAATCCGTTGTAGATGGTAAAATTTTTGTTATTGATTTAATGGTTCACACTATTAATGGTGCGATATTTCGTTAAGTAGAGTTAAAGTATAGCAAATTAGATTTTGTGAATTTTGATTACGATCATAAAGATGGTACGGTAAAAGACAGGTTAAAAAAATGTAAGGATTTTATTATTTGAATATATCTATATAATGTAATTTTTTTAGCTTATTTATTGATTATAATTAACAGAAAATTTCGTTATCCTTTTTTGTTTAACTTTTTGTTAAATTTCAAAAATTTTTATCTCCCAATATATAGCTAAAATTGGTTAAATTATAATAGAACAGAAAAATTTTTATTCTTTTACTTTAATATTAACAAATATTAAAATAAACGAATAAAAATTTTCCTTTTCATAAATTTTTAAGCTATATTACCTTCTTTTTTTTTTCTCTCTCTTCTCCTCCCTTCCAGCATTTTTTTTTCATCTATCATTTATTATATTGATAATTTAACAAATCATTTATTATAACGTTATAAAATATTGATAATTTTGTAAAACACATTTATCATTAAGTAATAATTTCAATATTATGTTAATTTTTTTTTGAAAAAATAAAAGAAAAAAAAAAAAATTTAATAAATTATAATAAAATGATAAATAAATGAACAAACCTGTGTTCGTGTTACTTCACGCCATATATTACTTGAACGTGATTTACAAAAATCCACTTCATTTTGCATAACAGATTGTATATGTTGTAAATAATTATAAAACATTGGTACGGAAAGAGCACATATTAATGAAGCTATTGTTGATAATGCTACGCCATAAAATGCAACCCTTCGAAGATTTTCTGCTTCTTGTTGTCTTTTCTTATAATGTAATGCATCATCATCCAAGTGAGGCCTCATCACTGCAATAATTCTTTCAATTTTTTTTTTTTTTTTATTTATTCCTTCTTTTTTTTCCCCTCTCTCTCTCTCTCTCTCTCTCCATCTCTCTCTCTCCCTCTCTTATATTACAACGAAAATTTGATAAAAAAAATTAATTTGAAAAAAAAAAAAAAAAAAAAAACGATATGATATTGTATTTTTTTTCACATGTAACATTTACATAACGCTTTTAACAGATTATCATAGATAAAAGTGTAATTTCATCAAAAGTAAGTGAACAATATTGCATAAAATTATACGTATTAGAAATTAATTCTTACTCTTAAATTCAATATTTGAATTTGAAATAATCAAAGGTAGTTTCGATGAAGAAGAAGATAATGAAGAGAAAAAGATTTATAATCTATATGAGAGAGGTGTAAAATTAACACAAGTGATAATTAATATGTCATGATAATTACAATTTTATTTTGCTTTTAAAGATTTCTGAAAAATTGCATATAATTTTTAAAGACATATTAGATATTAATGGTAGGATTTAAAAAAAAAAAAAAAGTGCAGTTTAAATTTTTTTAATCTGATACTGAAAAATTTTGTAATTTTTATGCTAGGCATTTTTTTTTTCTGTATTTCACAAAAAACAAACTTCTTTACTGTCCTAATAGCTCATGGAATGAGTATACAAGTCTTGATAGGTCACTGAATATGCAAATTTGATATAAAGTATAAGACTTCAAACTATATAGTTTTCCATGAAAAAGCAAAGAAACAAACTAAAATTTAATACTTCAGATTCTAATTTTAAATTCAACGATAAATTCTAAACTAATTTAACAATGGAATTTCTTACAAACAGCAGGAAAGATACATAAATACAAATATAATTACCTAACGAAAAAAACAAAAAAAAAAGTGGAAAGTTATTTCCCTTTACCTTTCTTTCTTTCCTTCTTTTTTTTTCCTGAAAGAGATGAAAGAAAGTGGAAACTACCATGAAATGTAAATTAAATAAATGAGTATCTTCTATTAACATTGAAATAGTCATCAATCAGAATGACGAAAAACTGGGAACAATAGAAAAGTGATAAATTCAATTTTGTTTGTGCTATCAAATTATCTTATGATATGATAAGGATTAGAAAAAAATGAGATAAAAACTAATTATCAAAATTTATTTCACTACTTCATTACAATTAATAGATGAAATTTGTGTAACTTCAAAAACTGTAATCCTAAAATATAATTCAAATAAAGAAAAAAAAAATTGAAAATTTCGAACTTTCTAAATTACCAAATTGGATGGAGCAAAAAGTTCACAACTACTAAAACAGTAAGCAGAAGGAATCGCATCATAATGCCATTTTTCCATTTTCGTCCAACCTTTTATATTTATATGAACGTTATGGCGGGGATTGAAGATGGTGAAGGGGAAAGGAATGGGCGGAAAAGTTTGAATGCGGGAGTGGGAGAAGAGCGGGTACGTATGCGACATTCGTTAGGTGGTAACACCAGATTCTTTATCGTCCTTCTACTCCACAATCATCTTCTTCTTCGTCTTCTTCCTTCCACAATTTTCAACATCATCTTCAACAGGTTCATCTTCTAACCGTTATGGTGCAAACGTAGAAGAAGATTGTAGGATCACTCCCACTTTTGCATACCAGCTTCTTCTTTTTCTTCGCCTTCTTCTTCTTCATCATCATCATCATTATTATCATCATCATCATCATCATCAACAACATCATCGTATCAAAATCCCCTCCTCTTTAACAAAATTTCACACTATCATCTTTTCTTTTATTAAATTGAAAGAATAGATTGGTTGATGAAAATAACGAAGACAATAATAATGACTTTTTAATTTTTTTTTGTTTTTTTTTTTTTTTGTTTTTTTGTTTTCTTGTTTTTTTAGAATAAAGAAAAGGAAAAGGAATAAAAATAAAGTACACATGCACACTTTTACTTCCGAATATTTTGCTCGCTATAATTTTTGCTTTGTTGAAAACCATTACACATTTCTTCCCTGCATAGTATTTCATTTCAGTGCGATGATAAAACAGTTTTAAATTCAAAAAAATAATTAATGAATAGAAAAAAAAAATTCTAGTTAAATGAAAATCTTTTTTTTTTCTTATTTATTGTTAGTAAATATTTGAGCATACGATAGTTTTACTATTACAGTATTATTCGATAAGAAAGCTATTTGCTATTTGACAAATGACTTCTAAGTGTTTCTGCCCTTTTATTTTCGGATTCTATAACGGAAATGAATTTTACAAAAATTAACAAATGGGAAAATTTACAGAGGAAAAGAAAAAGGGAAAAAATATTGCACAGAAAATGTCATCAATTTGAAAAATCAAACATTTTTAACGTAGTTTATAAATATTTTACGTATTCATTTTATTGCTTACTTTGAAAAAGGGAATTTTTCTTTAAAAAAAAAAAAAGTCAAAAACAGAATACCGAAATTATTGTTGAAGAGATTTTGCATGAAGTATTATTTATTTACAAATCATACCTCTTTTAGCTACTTCACATAGCAAATTTTATGCAACAAATATTTTATTAATACATTTTTTAAAAAGGAAAAGAAAAATAACGAGTTCTATACTTTGTTTATTCTGAAAAAGAAAAGATTTCAAAGAAAAAGAAAATGAAAAAAAGTGAAAAAACGATGCAATGAAGTTATTCAGCGAAGAGAGAATTGTACCGAAAATTAAATGCAAGTTCATGATATTTTCTTTTTTTTTTGAATTTACAGCACTGTTAACTTGTAGTTTGCAAATATTTCATTGGCGGTAAAGTGTATTAAAATTTAAAATTTTCGTAAATTAATTCCATGCTTCGGTTGACAACTATTTGATCATTCATTTTATTTCTTTTACAAAAGATATCATATGTTGCAGAAAATTCAGCATTCGTGAAAGAATGTATTAATTACTCGCATGAAAAAAATGATCAATTATTAAACAAAATGCTAAATATTTTCGTGCGCTAATTTCTCTAAATTTATTCCTCAAATTTGTAAAAACATTCAAATTATTAAAAATTTGGAAAACATTCAATTTTAATTTTTCGAAATGCTTCCTGTACATTTTATACTTTTATTATTTGCATAAATGAAACAATGATGACAATTTTCAGTTTTTTTGAATCCACAAAAAGAAAAATGAAACTTTTGTATTAGTTAGTTGATTGGTTTGAGTAAAAAAAAAAATTAATGGGGTAAATAAATATGACAAATTAATCTATATGTAAATTGAATATTTTATCATATATTTGTCATAAATTTTTTATTTTTAGTATAGTTAACAATAATGACGATGTGGGTACAGTGATGACTGTAATAGTGATGATAATAGAATAATGCTTTTGATAATAATAATAATAATTGATGTTAATTATGCTAATATTAATAAAGTGCATATATCAACATAAAAAAAAAAAAAAACTGTTATTGCAATTATTAAATTGAACATTATTAGTTGGTATAAAAGTAATAACAAAAATTATTGTAAAAATAAATATAAATCATATGAGAAACCATTGAAAAAAAATATCTATACGAAGTGAATATTTAGGGATAGACTACAAAATAATGCCTTGATTTATT
Source organism: Dipetalonema caudispina (assembly GCA_013365325.1). NCBI lineage: Eukaryota > Metazoa > Nematoda > Chromadorea > Rhabditida > Onchocercidae > Dipetalonema > Dipetalonema caudispina. The sequence continues at coordinate 82,984 of JABVXV010000064.1, read as the reverse complement.
TGTATTACTTAAATAGTATTTTTTTTTTAAATTCATTTATTGTCCTTTGTATGGGCTGAATGAAATAACATTTATTGATCTGAAAATAAAATAATATTCAAATGTTATGACATGAATCCTTTTACAACAAAAAATAATCATCTTCTGACTCGCAACAACGTATATCCATAATTCGATTTGAGCAATTACAGCAAGTTAAATGGAATAATAAACTAAATCAAAATTTTCAAATGAAGGAAAAGATTTTGAGTTGGATTTTCTCAAGCACATTTAACTAAAAATTGTTGGAGAAGAAAAATTAAGAGAATACAGATAGAATTGATCGTAAGATAAGTGCTGTACTAAAAATCTTAAATTAGCCTCATTATTATATTGAAAAATTGAATAATTTGTGCAGACAAAAATGGTATTAATAAGTTCTAAGGAAAATATCCATTCAATCATGAAACTTAACAGTTTATGAATTGTTCAAAAAAAAAAAAAAAACATTTGATTAAAAAGAAAAAATTAAAAGAAAAAATGAATATTTTTGCAAGAGAAAATATGAAGATTATTTTACATATCGATTACTCAATTTTTGCATGTACATTAATTTACTTCAATACATTTAACAAAGAATAAAAGGTAATCATTATAATTAGATAATCGCCACTAACAGAATGTTTTAGGACTTAGTGAAATATTTAGCCAAGACTAGGATGAGCAATAATTGGACACTCTAATAATTTTTTTATTAGCTATTATTGATACTATTAGTAATATTATGTATATCTTTAGTACCGTATGAGTACTGAGATAATTTAATCACATAGAATAAATATCAAATAAGAGGAGCATGAATTAAGACGAAGAAGAAATATAGGCTAAAATTAAAGGGACATTGAATAATTAATCATCAACTTAGTCAGTAATCATAATAATTTGTTAGATAATTTTAATCAGGAGATTGTTAATGTTGATTAAATTTTTTGAAAAAAATTAAGCCAATATTTGAAGCAAAAAATTGTTTTTTTTTTTTTTTTTTTTTCTTATAAAAGGCAAATGTTAATAGTTAATGGTAAAGTGTGATAGAATAAAATTGACAGTTGGAACAATTTGAAATGGGAAAAAGGATTAAAATCATAGTGAAAGTGTCAATTCATATGGTTGATATCAATGATGAGAAATAATTTCGATCAGCGATTGATGAAATGAATGAGGAACGTTAACTTTTAATCTTTTTACTATGAATGTTATCATCATTTACAAATTATTTCATCTTTCAACAGATTAGCCATATTTCCATTTATTCTCTGTTAAAAAGAACTAATTCGAAATAAATAAATGTTGACAAAATTTTGCATTAAACATTTTAACACCTTTTTATTTACTTTTTCAATAAAAGTTCCTTAAAAAATTTGACATTAAAATTATTTCATCCATGATATATAATTGATATAATATCTCCGATATTTTCTTATCAGATTTTTTCTTCTAAACTAACTTTCTAAATGAATTAAAGTAAATTCATCATAGCTATTACAATTTCCAATTTTTTTTTCCCATCATATCCTTAGTATTAATAGGATTATAGAAAACTGAATAATTGATTATGTTTTGTCGCAATTTAATTCTTCGCGTTTTTTTTTTTTTTTCCTTTATTTATTTATATTTAAACTAAAGTACTAAAATTTTACTAATCCTTTTATATTGTTAATGCTTTCATTAATCACAAATTTAAAACTAAAAAGGAAAAAATCAGGCGGAGGGGATGGGAGTAAGAGTGGGAGGGAGATGGAGAGAGGAAGAAAAGAAAACACAAATTTTAATAAACATTTATTAAGATGTTATGTGAAAATTGTCGTTCCAGCAATACGTCCGTCAAATAACAAACCATTCTATTGCACCACAAATTCATCATTTATCTGTCATAGCAAAATACATTAAGTTTCTTTACCATTAAAGTTCTTTGATCAAACAAAATCCACCGATTTTTAGCTTTCGACATTGTCGAAAGGCTTGAGATTACTCTTAATAGTAATAATACAATTATTAAAAACGAACTATTAATTAATTTCATTGCACCAAATTATTGTTGCAATTTGGTATCATTTTAATGCTATTATATTATCATATAAAATACAAACATATTTTATTAAATTTAAATTTTATCACTCATTTACAAAAATAAGAATTTTGTTTAATTATTATTGCATTTTAGTTACTAAACTTACTGATTGCTATGAATCGAAAAATTGAAAAACAATTTTTTATAAATATGATTTTTTTTCAAATATTAGGAATTACAATGAACTTGTTAAATATACATATATTTATCCTCATTTGTTAGATATTTCAAAAAAAAAAAAAAAAAAAAAAAAAGTGGAAAAAAAAAATCAAATAAAAAGTGATGTTCACTGAATAAACTACAATGCCTGAGGCGGTGCAAATATTGAAGTACCATCATCTTATATACGTTTCATATTGTAAATTGTTTCCAATCAAATGACAAATTATGAAATTTTTAGTTGAATTAGTAAATGCTTCCTTTAACACTTAAAATTGCATTCTTTCCTCTTTTTTTTTCCCCCCCCCCCCTTTTGCTCTTGTTCTTCTTCTAAATTTTCAATGAAATTATATCAAAATTTGCCAATTAAAAAATTTATTCGCAAATATATATGCATTTTTATACATATATGCATATAAAAGAGAAAGAATGGATAATTAACGGAATATGGAAAAGATATACAATGAATTCTTTGAGAGAGAGAGAGAGAGAGAGAAAGAGAGAGGAAAAAAAAAAGAAAGAAAGAAAAAGAAAACCAGCTGAAAGATTTATTTTTAAGATAAAACTTCTGGAAAGCATTAAAAAAAAAAAAAAAAAAATGCTAGAAAATTAATCTGTTTACTGCACTATGGATGTGATAGCCGAATTGGCCGAGAAATATCGGGAAATAAGCAAGTATTTTCTAATGAATGGTATGTTTATATTGGTTATTTGTTTTCCAATATTTTCTAATGTTTAATCCATAATCTATGAAATAATATATTGAAGTATTTCAAATATTTGCTGATAATGTTTTCTTTTTCTTTTTACTTTCATTATTTATGATTTCAACTAATTACTACTTAATTGTATTAAATATATTAACTTTGGAAATGTAAATTATAAAATCATTCGATACTTGAATGATTGTTTTGGAATGTAAAATAATTTCATGTAATAAATAATTAAAATATGAATATTATTCTTCAGATTGCTAAATGAGTAAATAAAACTGATTTATTGTATATATTGTTTACTGTACACATAATAAGCCTAAATTAATTTCAAACTTTAAAATTTTTGCATAAATAATTTGAGATCCAATTTAAAAAAAATACGACTTATTTAAATGAAGTAAAAATTGACCGATAAATTGATTTGAACTTTCAAAGAATACCTTTTTTATCCAAACATTAACAGCCATATATCAAGTGATAAAATAAATAAACTGATCAGATTACATATCACACTTTTCCTTTCATTTTAGATGGGTCACTTTCCCATTCTCATAGGTCATTTTTTCCTCTCTGTTTTTGTGGGTCATTTTTTTTCTCTTTCTTTTTCCCCTTCATTTAGGCCATTTTCCTTTTTAATATAACATGTGCAGCAATCATGCCCGGCTATACAGACGATGAAAAAAAAAAATAATATTGTAAAGTTGGAATATTTTACATTTTGTTTTCTAAAACAAAAATTATTTTGTTTTTTTTTTTCTTTTTTTCTTTTCAAAAAAAGAAGAGAATTTAAATTTACCTGTAATTGATGGTCAGTTTAGAGCGAATGAAATGGGTAAAAATTAAGAAAAATGGCAAACATTGGGTGGATGATTGACGTTGTGTGACATTTGGTTTTAATCAACAAAAAGGATAGATAATAACAGGAATGATCGTTTCAGATGATTGTACATTTGAAATAATTTTGAATCATAAAAGGCAATAAAGAAGAAATGAAATGATATGAAATAATTCTAATTTAATATACAACTAAATATGAATCTTTCCGATACGAATATACCCTTCTTCCATAATTTCTTGGAATAATTATCATTTTTGAAAAAGAAAGAAAGAAAAAAAAAAAAAAAGTTTTACATTGAATGCAATAATTGGTTACTAATAGGAGAAAAAGGAAAGAATACAATGGGATTTATTTTTATGGTATAACTTTTGACATTCAAAAGATGATCGGATAACGGTAAATAAACCATTGCCAATATCGATTTGTAAATGGAAAAGAAATTTAAGATTGTAGTTGACATTAAAAAAAAAAAAAAAAAAAAGTATTTATTAAGTTGGAAAAATTGAAAATATAGAAATAATTCGAGAAGAAATTATACATCAAATATAATAATTTTCTTTTAAGATTACTCTTTTAAATTATTAACGTTTTGTTCTATATTTTTATCACTGGATTCCATTACCATTTAATTTATGATATTTACTGAATGCTAGAAAATTTTCATACCGGATCCATAAAAAGTTTGTTGTAAAAAATAATTGAAATTCCTGATACTTTCAAATAGTAATTCATGAGGATTTATTCTATCATTATCTTAGATCAAAAAATAATCACTTTCCCTATTTTTGCTTTTTTTTTTTACGATCCATTTAATCGTAAAATAATGGTGAAATTAATTTGAATGCGGAAGTTGACCCTTGTTAGAATGAGACATTACGAATTACCTTTTAATTGAAATCATCAAACTAAATATCTGGAAATTCCACATAACATTCTTCTACCCATTTCAATCGTTTTTTTTTTTTCTCCCCTTTTGAACTTTTTGCAATTCATTGATTACTTCCTTATTGGTTCTATTATTTCCAATGCAATCATTGAAATTATAACTCCCACTATTTTCTTTATTAATTATTTGTTTATTTTTTTTTTTTTTTTTCAGAGGGAAAAAAAGCAACGAATAATATTGGCATATATTTTTTGACCAATATGATGAAATTAAGAAACATAAAATGACCCAAATATATCATTTGGTTTTTTGGTTTTTTTTTTTTAACTTTATAATATTTTTCAAATTTTGAATCTAATTGTTATCTATCCATGAGAACATTAAGACATATAACATGCTTTGAATTATAGTATCCCGTATAATAGTTTGCTGATAACAATTGGATAATTCTTCAAAAAAAAAAATTGAAAAGCAAAAATTGATGCCTTCAAGTATGTGGTGCATCCTAAAATATACCAAAAACGGTAAACAGAAGCGATTATCAGAATAATTGAAAAACAGTTAAAATAAATTGACCTAAAAATAATTTAAGTTAAAATAAATTAAAATTTAAAATGAAATCTTGCATAAAAAATAAAATTAATTGAGTTATACTTCCAGTTGTATATAAAATATGTATGCTTTATTTAAAGCAATAAACTTCTTCTTTTTTTAATTTTATTTTAAGAATGGAAATTTACAAATATCTGAGAAGCAAAATAAATTTTATTCTTTAATAACTTTGTATAAATCTATTGGATATGGTTGAAAAATGAAGGAACAAAAAAGTGATCTATTTATTTCATATACTTCAATATTAATCATTCAATGATACTCGTAATAATCGAAAATAAAAAAATAAAAAAGAAAGACTTGTAAGTAAGTAAATTACTCGATAAAAGAATAAAAATATTTGATATGAATGAAATTATTGAACAGATACATTTTTTTGACATGTCTAATGTATCTAATGAATAATATCATAATAATGATATGACACTTTTAGGATCATCTTAAACGGGAATTCCGCCACAATAATTTCAATAAAACGAGCAATATTCTGCACAAATTGTTTTAATTCTCATACAATGTCCCATTTAAACAAACAAATGATATCCCGAAACTTATAACAGCAGAAACGGATAATGTTGATTTAATTTAGATATATATATATATATATATATATAGAAGTTTAAAAATGATATTAAGAGGAGAAGCAATCGAGAATTTAAATATTTTTATCACACGAATGAATAAATTAAAAATCAATGTGTTAGAAATTAAATACTAATGATAATATTCATTCATATCAAAATGATAAAATCATGTCATATAATTCAAGAGATTTCCGGAAATTTGAACAAGATGAATAATTAATGTAATTAAACATGCAAATGTAACTTTTATTAATTTAAATGGTTAATTGGAAAAAATTCACATTTTTAAAATGGTTATAACAGAAGTACTTCATTATAAGTTCGCGAAGTGAATTTCTTCAAGCAGCAATTAAGAATTTTTTTTATAATTTTCAAGTAAAATTACGAATAGCAATACCTAAAATTACTTCACTATTATATTCGTCATATAACTTACCATAAAATTAATCAAACTAAGACGAATTTGTTTTTTTTTTTTTTTTTTTTTTTTTTTTTTGCAGAAAAATTAGAAGAATTGCGTAAATTTTTTCCATTAAAATAGTAATAATTAATACTAATATGTAGTTATACAAGTTTTTGTTATATGTTATAGTTATATTGCATCATTGAATAACAATGAAGACTTTGTTTTCTTAAAAGAAAATAAAAAAATTGCATCTTTGATAAATTCTTAGTATGAATTAATAATTTTAATTTTAAAGAAATTATTCATAATAAAAAAAGCAACCTGATAGATTGCTAATTATTATGGCAATTATGCAATAAGCAAAAATATGAGAATGATTTTTGAAAGTAATTATTGCTAATAAGTAATAATAGTGAAACTTACGTTTTATTATTATATCACATTGAAGCATTACGCAGTATTACGTAACGTATTGCAGAAAAAAAAAAAAGATCGATTATTCAAGTTTTTAAAAGAAATTTCAAAATTGCTCTGTTTGTTTCATCCATTCATCTATTAATTTATTTCAGTTAATAATGATAATATTATATACCCATTAAATTTTTCCCTTTTTTTTCTTTTCTTCTTCATTTCAATCGAAACATTATCAAAAAAAGAAAAAATTCGAGCAACTATCAATTTCTTTCAATTTAATTATTTTGCAAGATTTAATTGTTTTTCATCCTTTTTTTTAACATTCAATTTTCTTTTCTTTTTTTCTTGGATTTTTGGTAAATAATATTTTTAATTATAAATTACGTTTTAAAATAATTTACTTCGTAAATTATTGTTTAAAATTTCACAAAGCTTTTTTTTTTTTTCATTGTACATTTTTGATGCGCTATCTTTGTTTGAAAAATAAAAAAAGAACAAGAAAAAGTACAAAGAAAAAAAGAAAAGAGTTGAAGGATATAATGAAAAACAAAGAAAAAAAAAACTAAGCGGAGTTTTAAAAAATTTTGGAAATTTTTATTGTGCTTATTTGGTTAACCGGAAGAATGTTAGGTATGTTTGGTATTTCCCGTTGTCGTATTCCAGTTGTTGATAATGATATTGATAATGCTGATAATGTTGTTGATGATAATCATGAAGATGATGATGATGATGTATTGATGCTTCATTGTCAAATTCCGCAAATATGCATTTTGTTCAAGGACAAGATTTTTTCAATTCTTTCAATTTTGTTTACGTTACCAGCTACTGCTGATAAAGATCATCATCATTACAACTACTACAACTACAACTACGACTACTCCAATCACTACTACACCATTACCAGTATCACTGCTACTGTGTATTTTCATTAACTGTTAAGGGAAAGTATCGGTTTTTTTTTTTTTTTTTTTTTTTAAAATGTGACTTTTCTAAACTTTTTTTCCTTTTTTTTTTTTTAAGTTTTATGGAAATTATTTTTTCGCTATTTATGGAATCGTTTTCTTTTCTTTTTTTTCTTTAAAAGACAAAAATACTATCATAAATTATTTTATATGTTAAACTATGGGATAATTTATGGTTATAATATATATATATATATATATATATTCCTTTAATTCAATAATTTAAATTCTACTGAAATGTCATCTTTTGGGATGAATTTTCAACTGAAAGAAAGTGAAAGATAATTAAATGATTTCTTTTATGATTCATCCTTTTCTTTCTTCTTCATCCTCTCTTTCCCTCTTTCTCTCTCTCTCTCTCTCTCTTTCCATACATATTACATTTTTCTCTTTGCCTACAGCGGAATGACTTTGTTCACAGAAATGAATTGGTCAAATTTTAGCAAAGATCGTAAGTTTTACGGGCCACATTTTGAAGGTTATTGTCAAATTATTGGACAGACAAAACGGTATTTAACAACATTTGAATCATTTTGAAATAATTTTTCCAAATTTCAATCCAAATTTGATGTAAATTATGAAAAAACTAAAAAAAAAGGCATATTTTTCAGGAACATATTTTCATGAAGAATTTTTTATTATTTGAAATAATTAGCTTAATATTAATTAGGTATTTATAAATCAATTACAAAGGATAGTAATCTATTGTTTTCAACTTTTTCATCTAAAGGAGATAAATAAATGTAAGCAAAGCATCGAACATTTACAAATGTTTTTAAAATAACTATTTAATTCCAATAATAGAATGGAAACAAACTTTGGATGAAATCAAAATTTCAAAAAAATGATTTCAACAATTATATCCCAACTATCAAATGCACTAATAATTTCCGTTTTTTTTTTTTTTTTTCTTTTTTTTTTGTGATTAAAATAAGCGCAAAAATATCTATAATAATTTTCAAAATAAGCTTTTCATACATTGATTTAAATTGATCATTTTTTCAAAAAATTTGCGCAAGATAAAAAGATTTTTCTCTTATGCAAATTCATCGTTTTATCATTATCATTTGTTAAGATTGATAGTTATACACTTTACACTATTTCGATTGCAGAAGTTCATTAAGACGTAGAAATATCACATCTGTCCTTGTCGTATAATTGAATGAAATTCTTTTTTTTTTTCTCTCTCTCTCTTTCATTCCCCTTTATTCAAATGATTAATTTGCAATCGTGTTATAGAGAAGTGATTTGAACTTCAAACATTCTGACGTAGTGTGTTTGTTAATGAGTTATGTGATTAAATGGTTGAATGGATTAATAGACTACTAAGGATAGATTGACTAATAGATCGATAGATTGTTGGACCGATGGACTAATTTGATAGATTGAGGGATGTTTAAATTGTTGGAACAAATCAAAAATCATCATTTCATGACTGTGTGTGGCATCCCTTAAAAAAGGGATATGAAAAATATTGTAGAATTTTTTTTTTTTTTGAAGTTTTGTTTGTAAAATTCTTTTCTATAACATCGTTATTTCATTTTATTTGAAAGAAATTGAAAGTTTAAAATGAAATGAGAAAAAAAAAATGGAGAGAAAAGTAAGCACAAACACGTTTTGAATTCAGTTAATTGATAATACCAAGAGAAAATTTAGGAAAGTATTGAATGATTAATAAATGATTATTTTAAAGTAAACGAGAAGGAACTTCTTGAGTATGACATTTGATAACAATAATAGAAAAATGCAGAAGAAATACTTCCGAAACAGTTATAATGATTTTTAGGATATGAAAAATTTGAATAGAAAAATTTACTGATGAATAGTTTCAATTACAATGTTCTTCATGCATTGAAATAAGTTATGCAAATTCGAAATGAAATATTAATATATCATAATTAAAAGTTTTAAAATCGATTAAGCTCACCAAAATAATCACCAGTGTGTGATATTTTCGATAAGCAATTTGTAATGATAAAGTATCAATTGATTGATAATCGATCAATCAACCAAATTAAGCAAATGAATTTCCAAGTTCACAGGCAAATGAATATAACTTTGGATCGCAAATTATTTTAGTGTACTATAAGTAAAGATTTTATATGCTTCGCAAATGATAATTAATTCGCGCAAAATCATTTCGAGTTTTTTTTGTTTGAAGAGGAAAAAAGTAGAATTTTATAAATTTTAATTCTCCTATGTTTGAAAGAGATAATTAGCAGCATAAAATTTGTTATTTGACAGATTGATTAATCGATGAATTGATTATTGTTCAATATAAATGTAAGCAAGAAATGGTTTTGTTGCAATTTAATTTTAACTTATAAATTTTTTACATATTGAATTGTAGTGCACATGCATAGACACAGACAGACAGACAGACAGACACACACACACTTATATGATGTACAAATATTGTACTCATTTTGTTCATTAAATTTTCTCCTCTATTTATTTGAAACAGATGGATAGATCATTTTCTTTTTTTTTTTTTCAACACAATTCATTTCTATGATAGAAAAAATCATTTAGAAAATAAACACTATAACTGAACTTATTGAAATATTTTTAAATTAAAATTCAGAATGTATTTAAAAAAAAAAAAATATGTCTTGTCTTTTTTTTTAGAATCATTTTTACCATTAAAATTTTATTGATTAACAAATACTGAATAGAACTCTGTGATTATTATTTAACAATCATTAATAAAAATGTCTGATAAATAAATATGAAATATGCGCTTGAAAAAAATCATTATGAAAATGTCATTCTTACTGGAAAGGAATAAATTTATTCGGTTAATTAAATGAATGAATAATTAAGGCTTATATTTGAGTAAAACTTGTTTCATTTATCAAATGAAGCATAATACTTTTTAAGTAAAAAGCATTAAAGTATAGTTTTATTTGAAATCGATGATAAATGACATTTTCCACCAATTACAAACAAATATGGTGTAAAAAAAAAAAAAAACGAAATCATAAAATCGATGATAGAAATTGTAAAAAGAATAAATTTTAATATACATTTATATATTATTGCTTATTTTCTTGAGATTTTATTCACATTGTTAACTATTTATATCACTAAATAAAACCGGCTCTATTTTCCTTTTTTTTTTTTTTTGCTTTATTAAAATGCGGGAAATTTTTCCCTTTTTTTTTTTTCATCTGCATAAAAAGTTGAACATACTTTTAAGTATTTGTAAGATATCAAGATTTTCAAATTTTTTTTTCGAATGAAGTACTTTTCAAAAAATCTTTTAAAATAATATTTAAGAAAATAAAAAATATGTTGAAATATCCATATAATGTTTTGAAGTATTACTGAATGCTTTTATTTATTCAAACTTGTTTTATTCTAATTTTTTAATTCTATTTTTTCTGCGCAAATTTCTGCTTCATTTCAAAGTTTTATACGGGAATTATTCATTAATTTTTATTCTTGGATTTGAATTGTTTCCCAATTTAGTGTGATTAATACCTTTCACTTTACATTTTTCCTTTTGTCATTCGATTAATGGATTGAAGTCGTAACTACTCAGTGTCATTTTGGTAATCACTCTGACCTTTTCTAACTCCATTTAAATTTAGTTTAAATCAATCATAAGAATTGCAATGATAGGCAATAAAATCTATACCGTTTTTCAAATAGTTCAATAGTGATATTTACAAGTCAAAAGAAATGCAATAATTGCTTGAGTTTAAACTGAATCCATACAGGAGAGATTCATTTGAAAAAATTTCTCTAGGAAAATTCATTTTAAAAAAATCAATTATTTATCGAATTTGGAAAATTTTATGACTTCTAAACTCTGCTATTTATAATGAATTGATCATTTAAGAATATATGCAATATCGTTCAAAATTTCCACATCATCACGCCAGCAAATTTTCGTTTAATATGATTAATTTTTGATATGAATTTTACTGGAAATAGAAAAAAAAAATATGGTTGAAATAAATTTGCATGAAATTATTGCTATAAAATCTGCCACTATGTTGAGATTTTTGCTATGATTGATAAAAGAAAAGAGAAAAAGAACGAACTGATCAATTTGAGCAATAATGAGTTTAGATAAATAAACTTAAAAATACTACCGATAATCACTGATGTAAATTTAAAACCTTCCGATGACCCAATACTGATCATGCTTTAAATTACAAAAGGTTAAATTTAAATTTTTCGCTCACTTAGCTGTTTTTTCCCTTCTTGCTTTCCCTTATTTTTTTTCGAATTAAAAAATTCGTAATTTCAAACCAATTATCTGAACAATGATAAAACCAAGAGATGCCAAGATGTGATTAAATTTTAGCTGTATAAAATGTTTTTCAAACAATTTCACACATTCTAATTAAACAGAAGAAATAAGAACAGTTCAGGCTTGTTTCATTTCTTTCCTGAAAAATTTAAAAATTCAATAAGGAATTATTTCATCATCAATTTAGTTCATTTCAAATGTATATTTGCTGCATTCACTTACCCTTTTGATAGCTTTTTTTTTAAATTGAATTTGTTTTAAATCAAAATGTTAATTTTTAAAGTGAAATAACAGTACAATACAAATTCAAATTTATGAAATCTTTTTTATCCGCGATTTGAAAATTCAATTTTGCTCTTAATTATGAAGAAGTTTATTCTAGAGAGGAATAAAATAATAGAAATATTGATGATACAAATGCTTTGAATCATAGGTATTGTTGGAAAAATTAAACGATTAATTTGATAAATATCATCTTTGAATGTTACTTATCAAAATGTCAAATTTTAACAGTTTATATCATTCATAACTTTCAAATACCTAACATTGGACTGTTAAGCACACATGTCTAAAAGTTGAGTATTGGGTATCTTTCTAATGGTATGATACTACAAATAAATTGAAAAGTAATTGGGCAATTTTCGTAATTTTGATTTATTCACTCCATTACTGAAAATGATAATTACTGGCTTGCAAATACATTTCTTTTTTTAATCTGAATCATCTATGTTAAATCAGAAAATGAAGTTTTAATTTCTGAAAGAATAACGAAAAAAAAAAATCTGCAGCATAGAATTGAATGCTAAAATGTATTTCATACTTTATCAAATGTCAAATGCATTACCTTGAAATCTTTGACATGATAGAGTTTTTGGGGAGAAAAAAAAAATGAACCAAACTTAGTAAACGATAGTTTTGTGAAAGCGATAGTTTTGTGAAAATTTAACGTAAAAAGTTTCAGATTCCTTTTTTTTTTTTTTGAATTATTTATTGTTCATTGTACTTTTTTTCCTCATTTTCTATCATTAAATTAGATTTCGAAAGGAAATAATTATTACTTTGAAATTTGCACATTTTTTTTTTTCCTTCAAGTTTTATTTCGAAGAAAAAAAGATTTTTATTCTTTCTTCCATAATTGCTTTATTTAAAAATTAAGCTTATATAAATTATAACCGTATTTTTTCCTTTTACAAACGAAATATTACAAGAAATATATAAATGTAATATGATTGTTTATTTTTTTTTTTTATTAATTGTTATTTACTTATGCAATATAGCTTTGTTTACAAAGGTTAGAGTGCATTCATTATTTTTAATGCTGATAATTGTCAATGATAATATGGATGATAAAGAAATAATTTATGAAATTATTATTTCATTCTGTTAATAACTGGAAATGGAAGTACATTGAGAGTTAAATGAAGCAAATATCATTTAAATGATCTGTCATCCTTAAAGCTGATTAATGGAATGACTTAAAAATTTCAAACAAGATTTGAAAGTTCCATACATCACTGACAATCTGTCTAATGATCCAATCATCATTCAGCTAATTACAATCAATTACATGATGAAATTGAGTGCCTCTTTACAGCAAACAACGAATTCCTTCACTTTATCATCATTGTTGAATGGAATCCGTATCCGTATATCAATCTTACGATGACGTCTAAATCAACCGCCTGATCGCAATTAAACAAAATCATTTTGTCATCCTTGCTTTTTCTCATAAAACAGGATTCTAGTCTCGACAATGTTGCACATTTATCACTCATACCACAATTATTTCCGAAAGTAATAATTTTAAATTAGAAAATAATTGGAAGTCATTTAAAAAATACCTAAAATAAGTGCTACAAACAGGATATTCATAAAGTTCTATTGTGACAGCTTCGTTCCAGAGTTCCAGACATAACATTTGCTCATGAATAGCATATTTTCTACCTCGTCATACCTTTTAAACATTGAGCTTGATTAACAATTGTTTAAATTTCATCTTATTATAAACTTTTTGTCATTTTACCATTTTTTCAATAAAAATTTTATTAACATCATCTTCAAATAAATTCGAGTTGGCTTGGTAATTTCAATTAAAGTATGAAAAGTAACTTGACAAAAATGGTAATTGTACACAATTAAATTTCTTTTTTCTAATTTGCCTATCAGACTCGAAATAAGCCCTTAAAGATTCTACCATTTAAAATCGAAATTTGCAGCAAAATTAAAAATAAACATCATTTTTACATTGCCAACTAATTTCAAACTTATTTTTGCTTTGAATTATATCCAAACCAGAAAAAATTTCTTTTTCCTTATTTGCTAAGTAATATCAAACATACATGATAGCTTTACAAATAACTTATGAAAGTTCCGGAAACAGGTGTTGTTGGACAATTTAGAGTTCACTTCATAATGATGAAATACAAAAATTTGTTCATGTATCACTGTATCCAAATGCTGAGCAATGCTGGTTATTTTAAAGTTGACCTAGCTAATCTCCAATGATTGCTAAATAGGAAACGAAATCATTGTTAGCAATTTCCAATGGAAAAATTGAAATATTTGAAAAATGTAGGAATTGTTTTCACAATGATTAAACTCAGCTTATCTCTCATACATCCATTTACGGCATTCAATTACCTACCATTTCACCCAAAAATGTATGTAAAATAAATTATGATTTGTAAATTTACAAAGAGCAATCCATACCCTAATTACTGAATTAATTAGCTTGAAAATTGAGGAAAATATTTTGCAACAAAAAAAAGGATGTATTAATATGAAACAATCGTATACAAACCGATCTAGAAATGATTTCAGCATTTTTAAATCAGTTTTTTTTTGTTTTTTTAATTGCAAATAATATTTCAAAATATAAAATAAGCGATAAATGAATGAGAAAAGATCATCTAATTTATTAGTAAAATTTGTAGACTGTTGGAAATGGCATTTGTTTAATACTGTTCATTTATTATAATCAATATGTACATTTACAATTATTTATAAAATCACTGATTACGAAAGAGATATTTTAGCAAAAGTTTTTCGATAATTTGGTATTGGTGTTCCAGCACGACGTTTTTTTCTTTGAATGAAAGATTCTTCTGAACAGTTATCCAATTTATTGACAAATTTTCGAACATTAATGGATTCATTAGCATGAGATAATGCTGTTTCAAACATTTGAGCACGTTGTTTGACGGATAAATTTATTATGGTGGTATTTTCATCATTCGAAGATAATTGATCAGTTTTCGTTACATCCGTTGTTTCATGCCATTTTACAACATTCTCGTCTTGCTGTTGCATAAATGATGCAACTGAATGTATTTTACTCTGTGATTGCTCATTTAGATTATCCTGAAGTAATTTAGACGGTAATATCATTTCCATGGGTTCGTTAATTTCCTTCTTATATGATTTCCTGAAAGCATAAATATTTCATTTATACTAGCCGGATAGGAATTTTTATAATATTATTTTTATTTGAAAATATTTGCAACAGTTGCATTTTTGATGAACTTGCGAGAGTATTTCTTTCTCCCTCTTTCCCTCTCTCCCCCTCTCTCTCTCTATCTCTCTTTATCTCTCTCTCTTTCTCTCTTCATTATTTAATAATTTCATACTTACAATAATCGGTTAGTTCGTTTCAGTTTATTAATTTCTTTCGCAATATCACTAAAATCTCGCTGTTGCTGAATACGACCAACTGGTCCAGGTGTCCCACCCGGACTGGATCTGAAAAATACTGCAATACAAAATCGTACAGTTTTTAACAGTCGATTTCATTTAAATACCTTTTAATATGAATTTTTAAACTAATAAATATCAGTAAGATTAATTTCGGAATGAATAGATTCCTAATTGATTCCGAAATAAGCGCTTTATCTCAACGTTTCAGTAACAATAACAAGTATTTACGATACTATTATTGGTTGCATGAGAAAAATCTTCAATTAGTTATTATTGATCAGATATTACTTTTTCGGCTTTTTCCGATTACGTTTATAATTAATACTTCGTTTGGACATTTCTTCAATAAAAAGTCAAAATTATTTCCAAAAAGAATCGTCGAATTGAGAATTAACGAAGAAATACAATGGACGAAATAATTAGTAACCAATCAATAACAATAATATAAATGGCATTATTTGTTTTTGTTATATTTTTCCAATTTTATACAATTTGGAAAAAAAAAATGTAAATTTTTGTCATAGTTTAATTTTAATTTGGATGAGAAATAATCGGAATTAAATGTTGCATAATTTTGGCATTTTCTGTTTACTTCAAATTTTTCATTCGTTATGAAAGGGATATTTTTTGAAAGATGATATATTTCATGAATATAAAATGTAAAAAATAAATTTGTCTTAACGATGAAAGGTGAAAATTGGGTCACTGATTAAACAATTTTCAGATTGCTCGAAGTTTTTTTTTTTTTTTTGTCTTTATCGGATTTTTGTAGCAGTTTTATTAAAATTAATAAAATTTACACTCAAATAATGAAATTCTTGTATGTTCTCATTGCAGTACCTCATTATTAGCACAGTTATTTAAGCATAGAACAAATTTTGAAATTTTGTAATTAAAATTCGCCGTTATCAAATATCTCAAAATTAAATCGCAAAAATTGCAGTAGGATAAATTATCAAGTCAACATTATATTGTCATATCATGATCAATTTCACAGATAGCTCCATAAACGGTATGTTTAATACAGCATGAATCGGCACAGGTCCAATCATCCCAAACACCATTTCGTTCCGGAATCATTACAACGCAATCATTATCATAGTAAGGTTCGTTATCCGGTTTCATAAACTCCCAATTCGTATAATTAAGCGATGATCCGTCAAGCCAATATCGTTTACTGGCGTCTGTATCCGTCTTATCCGATTCTAATCCAATGTATGCACGCATTGCCGAAAGTGGATGTTTCATTGCCAAATCTAAAATTTCATAAAATTTTTGGATAATTTTTTCTTAATGATAGAAATTTACGATGGTGCTATAAATTGTATAAAGTGGATGGGTAATATTTTAAGAAAAAAGAAAGAAAAAAATATCTTTTCAACATTTATCACAGCAATAAAAAGTGGATAATTTCGAAATTAAATCTGCTAGCTAACATATTTAACTAATTTGAATAAATTAAACTAAATTAAATTAAATATAGAGGAAACAATTTCAATGACATATTTGTAGTTACTTTCTAAATGATGAATCATTTGAGGTTATTTTAACATATATTTTGCTGAGTTTACTGCTAGATAAATTATCGAAAGTTTTTGAAATCAAATTTACCGAAAACAAATTGATTCTCGTCTTTTGAATCGATGCTTACCAGATATGCGTTGTAATTTTCACATTTATTTTGTGCTTCCGTTTGATTCATTCCTTTTTCCGTTGTTATTACCTGAAAGAATTGTAATTAATGAGAGATGATTTAATGAACGGCAGTTAATGAAAGAAAAGGAAAATTAATTTTACAACAATAAAATTCACAAAACTTTTGTTGCATATGTGAGAATTTTACAAATTAAAAAAATTTTCAACCTTATAACAATTCTTTGTGCTTGGAAAATAATCAAATCCCGCAGGGCATTTTGCTTTTTCGCGATTTTTTTCGCGACCATCATCGCGATTTCCTTTAAAACGATCTCCATCGTGATATTTTATTTGGCAAACAGTTGCCCAAGGTCCTATTTCTTTATTGGCATCACATGTCCAATCATCCCATTGTCCATCGTTAACGTTCATCACGACACAACCATCATCCTTCAAATCACCATTATCCGGTTTTTCAGGCATCCAATATGTGTAATCCAAGGTTGTACCATCACACCAATACCGTTGCGAAACGTTATATGGAAGGGATTGTAAACCAATATATGCGATCGTGATATCTTTGGATGATAACAAATCTTCAACAAGAAAAAAATAAATAAATAAATGAAAATTGAAATTTAGCATGGTCATAAATCTCTGCTGATAAAACGTTTACGCTGTAAATTTTTACATATCGAAATAATGGACTGCTATCTGAATCATTTCAAATTTTCAACTATAATCTTTTTATGTTTTGTTATTTTTTTTTCCACATTAACCTTACAAACCATAAATCTTCCTTTAAATTATTAATTCATTTAAATTATAATTTGTTCATTTCGTTAAGATTTTGCTCAAATCAATACAATTTACAAAAGTTTAATTTAATTTAAAAAAATCTATGAAAAGTTGAAATACTTTTAATAAAATTATTTTCGCCATCAGATTCAATAGATGCTAAAAAAGCATTGTTATTTGCACATATTAAACGTGCATTCATTTGGCTCATCGCTTTATCCGACCATTTTTCCACCTAAATTAATTGAATAATTTAAAATTAGAAATAATGTGCTGTTTATGCAATTTTCAGTCATTTTTCCAAAATATCTTTATTTCATATTAAAATTGAAAAAAAAAAAAAAAAAGAAAGAAAGATAACCATAAAGCATTTTTGGGAATTCGCATAATAGCTAAAACCATTTGGACACGGGTTTGACGAATCAGTAATTTGACATACTGTAATAAGATGTAATTAATTTTTGAAACAAAAAAGAAACCCAATTATTAGAAATAAAATTTACATTCAAAATCATCATTTTATTGATTTATTTTGAAAAATTATTTAATTTTGCTTGCAATAATGTAATTTATTTGAAAAAAAAAAAAAAAAAAAGAAATGGAAATTATATCAAAATTGAAATAAATCTTACAGCCAAGCAATAAAGAGCAGCAAAACAGTGATGTTAAATGCATGGCTTTTGTATGCAAAGTAAAATTTTAAGCTTGAAGCTTAAGCTTTTATAAGTGTAATTATTATTTTCCGTCTCTCAACAATAAAAGCTCCTGAAGTTTGATCATTTTCATTCATTATTACTAAAGCTAACAATGTGTTACATTCATATTTGACCATTTTACAAAGCAGAAAAAAAAAATCTATGATATTTGCTTTAGGTTATTAGCAAACCAAACGTTGCATTAGTCTCTGATTGATAAATTATAAAATGGATTTAAAAAAGAAAAAAGAAAAGTTAAATCTTTTATAATAAATGATAACTTGTGATATTTTAGGAAATAAATTAAAAATCAAAGATTGAAATTTATCCCTAAAATAATTCGTTTCAGCTATTTTTTCCTTTTTTTTTAGTATTCACTGCAAAATTAATATCAGTTGCTAAAAATTAAGTGGAAAATTGTATTTAAAAATGTAGTACTATTTCAAATAGTATGAAAAATTTTTATTAATATGATAATTCTCTTAATAAAATTTACGAAAAGTAATTGAGAAGGACGGAGAAAGGGAGGAGAGAGAGAGAGCGAGAGGAGGGCAAAAGAAAAAACAAAATAAAAGAAATAAAAATTTAACAAAGCATGAAAACTATTATAAACAGATGTCCTTGTGTATCATTGAAGTTCATTTCATTTATATAAATGATGTCAGATGGGATCAAACAATTTGCCGATAGTTTTGATAAAAGCATTAACAAAAAATTTGGAGAAAAAAAAAGAAAAAAAAGAAGGGAAAAAGAGGGTTAAAAATCAAAAAATTTTATAATTATTTACTATGCAATGAAATTAGAAAAAAAAAAGAAATCTTTTTTTTTTTTTTTTCTTTTTTTATGCCAAAAAATAATGATGCATTTTTATAAATATAATTAGTTAGAAATTCCCTACTTTAACATTATCCCATCCATTTCAATTTGATTTTATTCCTATCATTTAAATACTTTATATATATATAATTTTTATTTATTTAGTTACCAGTAATCATTTTTTTTTTTTTCTTTTCATTTATACCTTCGTTCAAGGAGAATAAATCTTTTCTTATATTTTGTTATTTGTTAGTCATTTTGTTAAATTTCTTCTTTTTTTCTTTTTTTCTTTTGTTGCAACTTTCTTTTCTATTTTAAGGAAAAAAAAAAAAAAAGAAAAACGAAAAAGGAAACCCATCCAGTTCTAATTGATCATTTTTGTCCCCAAATGATCCTTTTTTCATCAATGAACCAAAATTTTCCGTTTCAGTATTATTTTTTGATAATAAAATAAAAGAGAAAAAGAGAGAGAGGGAGAGAGAGAGGGGGAAAAAAAATTCCTCAATTTTATCATTGTATATATGAATATGAATCTTTTTACTTTTTTTTTTTTCTATTTTTTTTAAATTTTTTTTTTTTTTTTTTTTTATTTTTGGTAAACTATTGAAGAAGATAGAAGAATTGGAAAAGTATGATAACAATGAAGGATCAAAATAAATTCATTTCATTCCATAACGGAATCGTAAGTGAACTGTAAAATTATGATAGTATTGAGAGGTGATGATTTCAATCATTTCCTTAATCGAATCCTTCTTTTCTTGTCATATTCATTCGTTCTATCATATATGAACAAAATTAAGTATCAATGATTACTTTTTTTCCCCACTTTACATTTCTTACTTTTCGCCAATATTTATCTCTTCTATAGTTAGAATAAATGTTAAATTCATAATTTTACACTTATTTTAAATTGATGATAATAAAATTATTTCATCTTTACAACATACAATAAATATACCATCTATTATTTCTTATTAAATAATTAATCAATTAGGATTTTTTATTGATAAATTAGATGAAAATGGTTCGATATCATCAGTTAATGTAATTATTGTAACATACCAGTATCATTAATAGTTTCTTCATCATTAACTCGTATTCCTAATCGAATGATGTAAATTACATCAAAAAAAAAAAAAAAAAAAAGAAACTAAAACTTCCTTTTATAAACTTCAAGTTTATTACATTTTATTGAAAATATAGAAATAAGAATTAATGTATCTAATTTTATACCAAATTTCATCCTATTGTAATTCGAAAACAATGCCAATACTAATGAAATCTAGAAATTATGCCACATGATAGGTTATATATAACATACTAAATAAATAAAGAGGTATTGAAAAATGATAAAAATTTGTAAAAATAGAAAATTAAATTGTTGAAATATGGTAATCATAATATTATTATTGTTGTGATATTAACTGAAAAAAAAAAAAAAACAACGATCAGCAAAATGAATAATACGCAGTTGATCTTTTCGCTACAATACTTTATCATATAACTGCTAGAACAGTTCATTGAACATAATGGAACCAGTAGCTGAATTTTTGAATCTTTCAAATTGTTTGGCCTCGAATTCTTTAATAATAATCGAAATAATGAAAAGAAAAAAAATTATTGTAATTAACAGACATCGGATATTTGTCTCTTTTATTTTTTCATAATATCACTTGAATTTGAATTTGTTCATTGAATCATATCATTTTGTGAATTCAATTCTCAAAGATTTGTTTTTTCGTTTTGAAAATTTTTGTCTAACATTGAAGCCAAGAATTATGTTGACAGTACATATAGCTATGGAATATAAAATTTATGAATAAACGGTGAAAATAATAATTTTCAAGTTCAAAAATTTGATTAAACGCACATGTTGACATTTTCAACAGTGGAAAATTAATAATATATTTTGAAACTATTAAAATCAATGTGTCTTTTTTTAATTACAGTTTTCCTTGTCCCAATGCTTACTGATTAGCTTTTTGCGGTAAGCTTTTGCTTATCACTGATTATCTTAACCGCACATTTTTTACTATACAAAATGTTTGTGCATTTCAAACAAACTTTAATTTCTTTTCCCTTTTAATCTACTAATTCTAAAAGATTTATATTGTAAGAATTATAATTAATATAGCTATGAAAACATAATTTTCTATCATTGCTTTGTTGTTGACATTTTAATTAAATTGATGCTAGAAATGTGCGGCACCGTAATGCTATAGGATTTAGGGATTAAAAAGTAATTAAACACATTATTACATTAAGAAATTCCGAAAATTCATTGAATGATTTGAATTGTTAAGTATCAGACGTTGAAATTTAGAAATTATATTTTGAGAAGATATTAATAGGTTAGAATAATTAAAATCAAATAATCAAAGAACTTTCCTTTGATTTACATTAATTTTCGGTGAGAAAATTGTGCTACTTTTAAATTGAAAAACATTTATAATATTTTGAATATTCAAAAAATTTTCAAATATAATCTTTGTTAATTTTATATGAAGCAAAATTTACTCCAATAATTCATTGATAAATTTGAATTTTATTGCAAAGTTCAATCAGAAATATTTATTATTCTAAAAGAAATACAGTAATAGATGATTGTAATATTAATGCAAATATTATTCAATTTAAAAATATGATAAATGCTACTTACTTATTTAGTAAAGTTGATTAAAAATATATGAGGAGAAGTTTAAAAGAAAAAAAAAAAAGATGGATAGGAACTGAGAATTTGTTCGGAAACCTGTTTTAATGTAATTTGTAATATGAGTGAAGGATGATAAATATTGAACAATTTTTTTCAATTATAGCAAAATAACTCTAAAATAACAGGATATAGTACTTTTTAAATGCCTTCAGAAATCTTTCCAACAGCTTGTTATCCAATAATATTTCGCCAGATTTACCATATCTTCATGTAATTTACTTATTTTTTTAAAATTAAAATAATCCCATTTAATTATTATTTCTATATTATTTGCTTTAACTGCTCATCTAATATTATTTGTAGTAAATAAATTAATGCTTCTGTTAATTTGATAATTTTGTGCATTTTACCAAAACTTATTTAAAACGATACAATCTCAGTCATAGAAAAGATTTTTCTATCGAATCATTCTTTTTTTTTTTTTTTCAGGAATTTTCAATGTTCTCAAATTATCGAATTTATGAGCAAATAAAATTGTCGATATTTCTAATACTTATCATTGCTAATAACAACAATGTTATAGAAGGTTTGTTGAATAAAATAAATTTTCCAATCTTTTCAATGATTGTAGACATAATGAATTTCAACAAATTAGTTCAATTTTGAACGTTTGAAATTTCAAAAGTTAAATTATTGTCACAAATAAAATTTGCTTGTCAGATTCTAACATCACAATGTGATATTGACAAATTTGTATTGTAGCTGCTAAGCGTCAAATAACAATTGGGCAATATTTTTTCCCATATACAGCATCTTTTCCGGATTATGCTTGGAGTACAAATGCGCATTTGTTTACTGAACCAATTTATGATGAGTTTATTCTTTTACCACAACCGAAACAACAACAACAACAACAACAACAACAACAACAACAACAACAACAACAACAACAACAACAACAACAACAACAACAACAACAACAATGGCAACATCAAAATAAGAATGAACAGGGTAAAACGCAATTATATCCTATCCCAGCTAGGATTTTTTATAAAAATCGTTTCAAATCGTTTCGAGATATTCGACCTGCTCAACAATTGTTGTTTTACGACAAGAAAACAGGTCAATATACGACCCGAGATGATATCAACAGAACACGCATTGTTATCCCGCATGGTTTGTTTCCTATATATTTTTTTATTTTTATTTTCATTTTATGGATTTTTTTGCCTTCAAATATTTTAGGCATCTTATTGTGATCGGGAAAGTGACAGCGAATTGGTATTTGTGGAAGCATGATGAGACAAATATTAACGGATGATTAAGTTTAGCCAAGAAGAGTCTTATTTCTAACAGACAAACATATGACGGATTAATTTGGCTCATCTCAGATGTCTATTAATATGTCTTAGGTTACAGTTGAGGTAAGGGTTTCGGTACTCCGAATAAATCAATAAAATGGGATAGCTTAATAACTAGCATTGTAGGAATTGCTTGTTTGAATAAATCTTCAGTAGTAGAATAGTGATTGTGATTAAGATGGAATGGAAGAAAGACATAGAATAGAATTAAACTGAATTGAAATCACTGATTTTTCATTTCATATTTCAAAAATAGTAACGATAATAATAATAATATGACAGGATACGATAGGATAGAATTATAAATAAACATGGTTGATAGGATAAAAAATAAATGAATGTATTTTAGATGATACGATGACGGATATTCGTATAAAAATGAATGTCAACAATACTGGTGACATCCATGCAACAGTAATTAATAAAACACCTATTTCGATATTATCACAAGATCGACAGTATCGTTTTGGTGGATATGCTGGACGTATTACTATCGATCTTACTGACAATGATTCTAGTGAATTAACCAAGGTAGAATCAACTCAGATGCCTCAAAGTATGCAAAAAAATAGCAAATTTCCAAATTTTTTTATTGATGATGAGAATGAATTTCATTCTGAAATATATGCAGATCAATCGAGGGAACGATTTTTTCGTAGTAATACGGAAATTTTTAATCAAATTTTGAAAGTTAGAAAAGATATTGCTGGTTTAAGGAGGGATATTCGAAAGATTAAGGAATTTGTGCAACATGTAAATATCAGCATTTCTCAATATGACAACGATACTATTCAACAATTCGATAAGAGGACATTAGTAGACAATTTTAAAGATGTTAATTTTCCATCTCGTCGAATTATCAGTAACTTTTCGTCGAAGAGCAATATTTATAAGGTGACAACTAAGCCAACTTATACTGCTTTTCCACGGACAGTAAGTATTATCAGTCCAATGTTAATGTCGCGTTTGCAAGCTAATGCTGCAGCACCTGCACTGAAAGAAGAGAAATTGAGAAATAATATGAATGGAAATGGCGACAATAGGAGAAATTCAACAAAGGATCCGGTCGAATCAGCTCAAGAAAGGCATCTGAATGATGGACGTATTGTAAAGCTTAACCTAAGTGGACATTTGTTTCCATCGGTAAAAAGCGGAAATAGAGAAAATCAAAATTTATTTTTAGCAAATGAATCTAACGATATGATAAAGTCAAATCCTATGGTGAACATCATTGATGGATGTGGTAAAAACAAAAAAATTCACCAAAAATCGACAATCTACAATTATAGGATGAAAAATGAAACTTTCATGAGCAAAGAGCAAGAAATACCACAACTTCAGCGAACAACAAATGCAAAATTCCAATTGCTCGTAACGGTATTATCACCAAACAGTGAAAAAGAAGTCCCAAAAATCTCTGTAACTGAAGCATATCAACCATTCTCGATTACACGATATACGGCTCGTTCAAAAATTAATTCTGGTAAACAATTCAGTAAATTAATCAGTTTCAGTACATCGAAACCATTGGCAAAAACTCATCGATTCCTCAGTCCTGTATCAGTTACATTGATATCAGGCCGTACATTTCCACATTCCACCATATTACCACGGTATTTCTCATCTTCAACGAAAAATATTTCACCAATTGAGTTTGATAATAATTCACACGCAGTGATATTGAGTTTTGCATCACCTACAGCATCAAAAACTTCAGGTCATACTACTGCAACTCAAACATCAACTTTATTATCACGAACTAAAATTAGCAATACTATTGCTACAATTATTACCGGTACTATACCAACTAGTACTGCTATTGTCACCACTACTAATGCTGCAATTACTGGTAGTACTACTGCAGCTACTACTACTTCTACTAATATCATTACTACTATAAATTCATCAACGATGGGAACTGTTCGGCCAACTTTAGGTTTCGAAAAGATCACGAGGCATAATTTAGGTACAATGCCACCATTAATTCCGTTAAAGCCCAATTTTTTTGGTAGTAATTTTGACGGTATATTTGTGCCATGGTTTAATGATCCCCAACTTACATTATGGCCTGATAGACTGTTTCGAAGAGGATAAGTGAAGCTTTTGATGTTGGAAACAGATCATTCGCTAAAAGTTACATATTGCAAACTTGATTTTTAAATTTTTTACCCGGTAAAACAAACTTCAAATTACAAAAGAGGGGAAATATAATGAATGTTTTCGCATGCTGCTAAACAATGAAATGATCTAAATATCAAATATCAATTTCAAAGAAACGTAATAGCCATCAGTTCTATGAAACAGTAATTAATTGATTTTCTAATTAATACAAATTAGTAGAAAGAGGGTAGACATTTTATAATGCTTACTTGGTAATTATTACAATTAATGATGAGAATTTGCAGGCATAGAAATTACTTAGTTGGCTTTACATATGATTGTTTATTTCGATGGTAAATAAGCTGAGGAGAGGTAAGATGATTACCTTTCGACATGTCAATTTTATAATTAATTAGTAATAACGCGAATAAAATGATACATTGAAGCAAGAGTGTTTTAGTATTACTTTACATGCTAAGTAATGAACTCCCAATAAACTTTGAAATTAATTTCATGATAATATCAGTGGATATTATTAATTAAAAGTTGTACAGAAAAAACTTTTGAAACTTTACTCAATTTTTATCACATTTGATATCTACCAATTTTTCTTTGATCGAATATTTATTGTTTGTTTGTTTGTTTGTTTGTTTGTCTGTTTGTTTAATTGTTTACATAGTTGTTTATTTATATATTATGTGTCAATTCTATTAGCAATATGTTAATGTAACATATCAATGTAACATATCAATATAAGCTTTAAATTATTTTATTCTTTTTTTCTCTCTCTTTTTCTGATATGATTAATTGATGGATTGTTATTAAAATGCTACATCAATTTTTCGATTAAAATTTCATTCTTTTTTCGTATTTCTTCCATTTGGCAATTTACATTGAATTGATCACAAATAAACTTGCGAAGAAATCAAAGAAGAAAAGTTTGATAATAAAAATAAATGCTTAAATATTTGTTCGAAGACTTTTTCGTCTTTTCATCTCTTTTTTTTTTTTTGCATTTCATAAGAATGGATAAGTCAATTTTTGAAAAATGATCATTTAATCTAATTCTATTTTTATTTCTTTGCTTTTTTTTTTTTTTTTTGAAAAATTCCGATATATAAGAGAACGAATACGATGATATGTATGCATTATATAATAAATCGGATGATATAATTCCGGTAAAAAAGAAAAAAAGAAAAAAGACAACAAATGGAATTAATATAATTGTGGTGAAAAAAAAAAAAAAAAAGAGAAAGAGTAATAGGTTAAGGTATAATTTGACATAAATAATTATTACATTTGAAGGAAGCAATGAAATACATTTATTATTAAATAATTCATGAAATAGTATGGTAAGCAGCTATTTTAGAAAAGCATTTTTAGATTATGCAAATTTCCTAATCGATTCTTCCTCATCTTTTCATCCTCTATCGTAATGCAAATTATGCTCATTTTAAAGTAGGCATTGAGGTATAAGAATGAAATGGTTGGATGGATGAATATTTGTTGAAATGTATCAATCATAACGAATTCATCTATCGTGTATATGTATGTATGTATGTATGTGTGTATGTGTATGTATGTATGTGTATGTGTATGTGTATGTTCATGTTGAAATATAAATCTATTGAATATGTAAATAGCCGATGATGCATCAGGAAAATATATGGACGGAATGGAAAGGGTTAGAAAAGGAGTGGGAGAAGATTAACGTAAATGTTATTTTCTATCATTTTCTATGCAAAACCTATCAAAACCCTTTTTTTCCTTTTTTTTTTTTTACTTAATCAAATTTAAATTAATTTTTGATGTCATTCCTATCTTTTTTTTTTTTTTTTTTAATTAATTAAAATGTATCAGTCACAATGATAATTATCATTTGATGATAAATGTACAATAGTTATTTTACGATGATAATAATAATTATTATTATTATTTTTTTAATAAACTATACGTTGTTAGCATTGTTTTTGGTAATTCTATTGGAAATAATATTTCTTTATTCTCGTCATTTTTTCCGAATATCAATACGGAAATGCTATACGTATTATCAGTAATAACTATGATAAATGGATAACACAAAAAGAAATATGTCAAAATTAAGTGATATTACTATCTGAGAAATGTTAATCTTTTAGTTGAAACGGATAGGAGTAAAATGTATTAACCATATGGAATCTAATAAAAAAAATTCCAGAAAAAGAAAAAAGTATGATAGAATCAGTCATTTCTGAATCTTTGAAATGTCGAGCTGCTAATTATTAATTAGATAGCATATTAAAAGAAGTACGGATAATATGATTTTAAAATCGTTGTAATTACAATATCAAACTACGATCACAATCGTTATTAATTATTATCTTTTGCGGATTATATCTAGGATTTATAAGCTTATATGTGTGATAATATCGTTGAATGAATAAATAAGATTTCTGAGATTTTCAATAATATATCCATATGGGTGTCATTATATTATTAATGATTAAATCAATTAAAAGTTTGAACGGAATAATCCCGCATATTGATATTGCCAGTAGTTTCTTTCTTCTAGTATGGCTTATCAATTTTTAACATTAGTTAAGTAAATTATTCATTAACAAAATATTAATTGACCTTTAATCTATGAATGTACAAAGATTTATGCATACATATATGAAATCAAAATTTCATTCTATGGAAGGGATTAAAAAAAAGAAATGTAGGTTATAATTTTCCCATTATTATGCTAATTATGCCAATTTTGCTACTGTAATCCTGAAAGATGATGAACAATTGGTTACTACTAACAATTCAAATTTTTAAATTCCAATTTCAACTGATAGAAAAGGCAAAAAAAAAAAAAGATCAAACAATCTATTCGGTACCATTGTGCAGAACATTTTGATAATTTCCCGAAAATTGGAATGAAACGCATTCTTTCAAGCTTTCGTGCATATTAAATTCAATCGGTTTTATCGATTTCATTTTCAATCATTTGATAAAAGCAAATTCCTATGCAACAGAAAAAGTGCTCAAAGATGGTGAGATGTATAAATTTTGGATTTCTTTCAAATATATCAAATTCGAAAGCAAAATTCAATTAATTTGATTGGTTTCATTTGATAAAAGTAAATTTCTCTATGATGTTATTCAACTTTTCAATATGAAGAAATGCACGTTCCATTGATAATCATTCGTTATCAATAACCAGTTTGACAAGTTTGCCATAAATTTCTCCATTGTATCCAATGGTATTTTATAGAGTCATTTGTTGTCATCTTACATCATCACTATCACTATCATCATCATCATCATCATCGTTATCATAACATCTGTTCTGTTTGGAATCATCGATTGCTTTCATTGTTATTTCATCAAATTCCATTATTAATGCTAAATTGAACTAATACAAATTTATATTCATTACATTGATTTACAAAAAAAAAAAGCAAATTTTTTTAATTTGCATTCTATCAATCTCATCACAATGTCTTCTGAATGATTATTCATATTATCATTATCATTGCAATATTATACATACAACGGCAATATTATATTTGTTTGTATTGCTGATATCAACAAATATTACTGTGATTTTTGATCAATTTCATTCTTTATTTCCTATTTGTAATAAATGCTTAAAATTCATTTTTATGAAATGCTGTGCAATGATTTTCAGAATTTTGTTTCAGGTAATGAAATATTTTCGTTTCATGAATTTTTTTTATAAATGAAAGATTCAAAGTTTTGAATTAGTTTCGCCAAATTCATTTTGATAACAGGTGGAACTGTTAAGAAAAGTTTTTCAATTTCTTCAAAATTGGCAAATCATTCCAAGCGATCATTCTTTTTTCTCTTCCTCCCTCTCTCTCTCTTATTTTTCACCTACTAGATGATCGACAAATTTGCTTAATTCAATCTATGATTAGTACATTCAATGATCGATGGATTTTGAAGAAAATGAACCATCGTTCAACAGAAAGCAAAATATTTCAAATTTTTTTCATACATTTTGGGCAACAGCTACATCAAACTAAATTTACATTGTCATTATACATCACCAAAAATTAAATCTATTTCATAAATCATTTATCATTTATAGTTCAATTTGATTTTTTATCATTTAACGATGTGACCTTAATATTTTTTTTTTCTTTTTTTTGCAATTTAATATTGCAAAATGTTTTGATCTTTTTTATTCAGGCCTAAGACTGATATGAAATGGATGATGAAATTGCGAAAGGTATATTGTTAGATTAAACTATTATGAATTGTTCAAGCAACAAATTATATCAATGATATCATATCTTAAAGTGATATCATATCAGTAAATAATTTTAAAATAATTTCATTGATAACTCTTACCCTAACAATTGTAACTTTTTATACTTTCATATAAACTTTTTACATTATAAAATAAGAAATAGTAATGTCTCATTATACGTTTTCAGTATAGTAATAAAATGTTAAAACGTGAAAATAATCCAACTTCATCATCTTGTCTACATTTCACAGGAATGAATGCGCGATTTATAGGAACAGAAAATCGGGAAATGATTAGACCGACTTCATTGAATGTATCTTTTAATGAGGTATTTTTTTTTTTTTTTGTGCAATTACTTCTCATACAGATTTCTTTTGGAAAAAAAATTTGAATTTATTTAAAATTATGAATTAAATGATAAATGATATCATAATCATTTCTAAAACGCTAACGATAAAGCAAAATAATATTTGTAGGATGTAACATCGCATGTTTTATCATTCAAATGTTCATTTTGTGATGCATATATATTTACATTACAAAGGTTAGTTATATTAATTCAATGATAATTTTTCTCAAAAATTTGATTTGTGGCAAAAATTTTTATTAGTTGAAAGAATTTTTCAATCTTCTAGCTATAATTTTTTTTTCTTTTTTTTTTTAGCTTTATAATTCATTTAAAAAGTTCACATCCAAATGAAGATATATCGCAAATGCTCAATGATCATTTTCGATCATGTATTACATCGATAGAAAAGGAAAAGGTCATAATTGTTAATTATGGTAAGTTTTCTATTATTTTTTGAGATTAAAATTAGATCAAAAATTTCTTTGAGAAATTTCAATTCTATAACTGGGAATAATTTTCTGTATGGCTTAATAAAAATTATGGTTCGTAGAAAGAAATATCTTCAAAATTACGAATTAAACTATAAATATTTTTGCTCATTCAATGTTAATTTTTTTTTTTTTTTTTTTTTTTTTTTGGAATTTGTTTTGAAAAATTTCTTTTAAATTAATGGTTTACAGCTTTTCCACGTCGTGATACTGATCTTTATTGGAATATGAATGATGATGTATCATCGAATTCCGATACACCGTTATGCTCCCCGAAAAGCACCAATTGTTATCGTGATTTAGAATATGAGGTTTGAAAAACATCATGAAAATAGGAAAAATGATTGGTGAAATAATTTTTATTACTTCGATTTTTTTCCAATAGTTTTGAATTTCAGGAACAGGAAGCACCTAATGATGGTCTAACAAGCACTTTTACATCCGGAACAATGTCAATTGAGGTATGAAATATTTTTTGTTCCGATTTCAATTTAAAATTCAATTCGTTATCAAGTCTTAGTCTTGAAATTGAGCTTATAATAACAAATAAAAAAAAATAAATTCTTTGATTCATTTAAAAATTTTTACTTACATTAATTAAGATTCGTTTCAATTTTCCTTACTTTATAGTAAAAAAAAAAAAAAAACCACTTGTAATACTTATTTATTACTACTCATTCAAACAGCGATATTTAGGACGATAGTTTGATTTCAACGGAAATTACTTCGAATGTGGTAAATGCTGGAAAATGGAAGAATGATTGGCGTTCGGAATATTACCTCAATACTTCGAATAATGAAAATGGTGGAGAAGAACCTAATGGTATTACTAATCTTCAGGATGATGCGCAGCTTATCGAAAATTTCTCGCAAAGAATTTCTGGATTTTCAGCGAATGTAAATTTTCGAAGTTATATTACATTGTTGTTGTTATTGTTGCTGTTTTTTCAATCATACGTCATCGATCTGGCAAAAAAAGAATAGTAATTTTAAGCAAACATCACTGGGTGAAACGAAAGATCATAAATCAAATATTGCACCAATTTTACTTACGGAGAACACTCGTCGACGTCAAATGTCAACATTTGAAAAAATGATGGCACTAACTTGTCAAAAGTGTGGACAAAAGTAAGTCACGTAATCTTTTAATTATTATTACTTATATTTATTGCTCTTTTTACCTTCCCAAAATAACAAAAAACTAATGATGAAGGTTATTTGATAACAATAATTAATAATAATAATAATAATAATAATAATAATAATAATAATAAAAGTATTGCTAGAATGATTATAACAAATACGGAATAAACTACTTAATTTATTGAATGTTTAATTAAGATTTAAAAATCGTTGCATGTTAACACGTCATGTTATGGAACATAAACGAGCCAATAATCCATATCGATGTACAATTGATGGTTGTTTGGATTCATATGCTGAAAAACGAAAGTATGTTTTCATCATTGATAAATAGCATAGATTTCGCATTGGAATATATGTTTACATTAAATTGAATTACTGACGAATTAGTATTTTAAGTACTACCGTTACTTTTCAATTATTTCAGTTCTAGATTACGCTAACTGAATATGCGAATTTTTATATTGTTGTGTGAAATTTAAAATGTATGATTAAATACTGAAGCTATTTATCTCGTTATCTGTCATTAATAGTGATATTAATTAATGATAGATGATTCATCATGTCATTTAATGATCGGAAATTTTTATATAAGTAATGCTTTGGTGATAGGATAAATTGGTCTAAAAGAATTCATTAACTCAATAACTTATTTCAACATGATGAACAATGATAAGTTCTATTTCTTTTCATGTCCTCTTTGATATAATTGATTCAGCTAATTGACAGGTTTTTTATACCTTGATTACAAATCTAATTAGCATCCTTACGCAACAATTTACAAAAAAAATCATCATTTTATTATAAAAAAAAGCGTAATTCTTTTTTACAATAAAATATCATCTTATTTTCTGCTTAATATTATTTATCTTTCTACAGTGCGATTATTTGATTTAAGTACAAATATTTCAATTAAGCATTTTGATGTTGGGACTGCTTGATCTTATTCCGAAGTATAAGTTTAATTTAATTTTATCATTTAAATATTCGTCTGTGTAATGTAATATGTTAGAATATTGCAGGTTACTTGCACATTTAAATTACAAGCATACCGGATTGCCAAGGAAAGAACGAGAAATAATGGTAATGAAAGGTAATGAATTGCTGAAAAAACTACATAATATGTTAGTTGTTACTTGTTTACTTTTTATTTTTAATTAATTTAAATTGTAAATGTTACTTTTTCTTTCCTTCGCATTTAGCTCAATTATATTGAAACTTTTCGTTTCCATATAAAGTATATCATGTTATTCAAATGATTATGTTGCAGTTATTTTTAGGTCATCAAACGGATCATCACCATATTATTCAAGGATTTTACCTATTATTTCACCAACCGTTGATATCACCGGTCCAATAATGCCATTAAATCTTCCTTCATCATCTCAAGCGGAAACAGTTTCGATCTCAGTTAGAACATCTGCTGCAACAAGCAATGATCGATCATTGGTACCATTATCATCTGCTACCAGTGATATTATATCAGCAAATCATATTTTGAAGAATATGACAGAAAATGTCGAATGTGGGAGAAATGATGAAACTTCGCTAAAAGCAATCAAATCAAAGATGCTTAATTTTGATACAGTCGATAATGCACCATGTATCACTAATCCTATAGGTACAATACTTTTTTACTTTATTTAAGAATTGCTAATTCTTTTGTTTTTTTTTATTTGTTAATTTTATAAAGTATTGGTGGTCAAAGGATATTAAATCAATGTTGAATTTTAATATTTTATTAAAGTTATCTTCAAGTATAGAAGTACAACCCGTAGTAAATATGAACTTAATAAGCTTCAATTGCAATTAGTATTGTAGGATCAAAATGCTCTTCTATCGATACGACACATTCGTTACCGAACCATAATCGATCAGTAAAACCTGAAAATGATAGAAAAGTAGAAGTGAACGCACCAACTGCTATTATTTTGAAGCGGAATTCTGGAAACCAATCGTTGACAGTACGCGAACTTCTTAGTTTGGACGTTGCAAACAAACGGAAAATAAAATGCAGTATGTTTTATTATATCGCTTTTTTTTAATTTTGAAATTAAAAAGTATATCTCATATATGCCAAGTGAAATTTCATATTTTTTAAAGTCTTCTGCTTATATTTTTACTCGTTTTCCTTTTTTTTGCCCAAGCTGTCATTTTCTGATCAGTTGACTTTAATAAATCATCGGCGACTTTATTTCTCATAACCATGACTTCGATTATTTCAGCAAATGAATCGTTGCTAGCTGCGAAACATTTCATCAAATCTGAATTTTCGAATAAAATTGAAAAAGCAAGGAAGAAGTTGATCTAAGTACAATTTTGTCTATTTGATATTTAGTTTATGAAACAATGATTTTTATAATTGCAGGAAAATTTTACATTTTATCGATATGATTTAAATTATTCGAATCTGTTATAAATTTTCGAATTCCTTCAGCAATATTGATTATCACCATTATTTGATAAACAGATTGTCATAATTTCAGATTCTAAAGAAATTCATTCCAAATCTCATTAATACATTATGTTGTAGGTTTTAAGTTATTTTAGAAAAAAAGGAACCTATCATTTTCCTCTTTTATTTTTTTCTGAAAACTTAAATTATTCCGCAGAATAATTGGAAAAGTTCAATTTATATGCCATATCCAATCGTTTGTTGCACTTTCAACTTTCCTTCATTACTATTTCAATCATTACTTACACTTACCGTATTCTAACTTTACTTTAAGCTTAATTATGCTACTATCGAAAAAGAATGACCTGCGAATTGACTTTTTTTTTTTACTATCAATGAATATTATGGTTTGTATGTAAATATTTTCTCGACTTTTTATTGCATCTATTTCCATTTGATTCTTTTGCTTCACTAATAATTCTAACAGATAACACTTCAGCTTATTGATGATAACAATTCTATGCTCCTATGATTATTATCATTTGTTTTTGATAATTTGAAATAAGCCTAAATGATTATTTCATGCATTCCAATGTTCGGATGATTTCATTTTATATCATTTCTTGTGTAATACTTACGATTTAATGCTGTTATCAGATGCAGATGTTATCAAAAAAATTGTACTTCTCCATTTCGGGTAAACACTTATTCAATTGATTCTATCTAAATGGTTTCTTTTGAAATGAAACGTATTTTTTTAAACGGTGAAAATAAAGCACGACGAATCGAACGAATATTTGAAACGATCAGTAAAGATTGTCCGAACATTTACTAAATTTGTGATCAATTCCAATAAATGCACAATATGGATAGTTATCGTTAAAGTTATCTGTTCATTCTATCCGATGTTCATGTTATCCGGTTTTTTTAATGCCTATTGATATTCGATAAAAATATGATATACAAATATTGGAATGCCATTATCGAAGCATTGATACGTATTTGAACATGAGGCATTAAAAAGTTTTCGAACTTTTAACTTTGCTAATAGTATTTTTCCTGTTTCGATATTAACAATTTTTGCAAAGCAAGACGATATATTGTAAAATAATTAATAAAATGCAATTTCGCGCATGTTCATTATATTTTTCCCGAATGGAAATCTAATTTTGCAATTTAAAATTCCTTTCTGCAGAAATTCTTCCAAGATTATTAATTGGCAAAGGAAAAGTGTAATATTTCTCATTGAAAATTTCTTCTTCATTTTACTACTTTCTCGGTGTTTTGCAGAAAAAAGTGAAAATTTTAGAAATGAAAATAAAAAAACGATGAATTTATTCATTTGAACAACATTTTAATTGTCGTTATTTGAATTTATAATTTCCATTCAAATGTAGCTATTTTGGATATTTTCAAAATTTTTATCTA
The DNA here is from genome assembly GCA_013365325.1 of Dipetalonema caudispina. Classification (NCBI taxonomy): domain Eukaryota; kingdom Metazoa; phylum Nematoda; class Chromadorea; order Rhabditida; family Onchocercidae; genus Dipetalonema; species Dipetalonema caudispina. Next base: position 47,242 of record JABVXV010000064.1, on the reverse strand, counting down.
AAAATAGAAGTCGGTAGTTCCGAATTTTTGAAACTTCTTATTTTGAATAGAAACTGGAAGGCATCTGTTTCAAGTACATCCAACATTGACTTTGGAACACTGTACTTTGTTATCAGTTCGTCATAATAAACTTCAGAAACAAGCATTCATTTGTTTTATAGCCATCGATACGATGATACTAATAAACTTGTATCGGAAAAAAAACGTCCTTTAACTTCGCAATTCGACGACTTCTGATCTGTTTTAGCAATGCTTCGACATAGTTTCAGCGTTATCCGTCAAAATAAAACGTTGAGAAAATTATTTTAATTTAAACATTTGCATGCACCAAAAAGCTTTTAACGTTTTATTTGCTAAATGATCAATAGGACCGTATCATCATTGATTTTATTATTGCTTGATAAATGAAACTTTGAAATAACCAGCATTGATATATATACTTAATGCGTTTCCTTTTTTTTTTTTTCTTTTTATCGCTTATTTGTCTTATTTCCGTTACGATTGAATTCATGCAACAATAATTTCAATTTTGTTTCATTCGATAGAAAAAATTTATTTAACTGAAATAATGCACTTTTATTAATTTAATTTTCTTATATTGCAAACTAGATTTTAGTGATTACTTTGCTTTTCATTTTTTTTTTTTAAAAAAAAAAATCCTTTTCTTGTTACATTTTTTCCATCCTTTTTAATATTATAGTCTTTCATTTCCTTTTTCTTCCTCATTTTATTTTAATTTGTTAGATTATGTAAGCCTTTTCTTCCTGTTTCAAAGTTTTAAATCTCAAAGTTATCTTTCACAATGATAAACCAATTGATTCTTCATAGCAAAAGTATCAATGATATCCTTGATGATACGAAAATGCTTCAATTAATCAAATGTATTTGTCTATGAACCCAGTTATCTTTATCCTATAACGAATTCCGGAATGAATTTTCCGTAACGATTAGAACTCATTATCATTTACAGTTCAATTATAATGAACCTAATAAAAATCAATCGTTAGTAACAAGTATTGTTTGTTTTGCAAATTGCTTTAACATTCATCCTCTCGAATCATCATGGAAGATATGGAAAGCTCATTTTTAAAATTAAATTCTGATTTGGCCCATTTTGAATTTTAAATAAGATGGACAAATAGGACAACTAAGCGTTGTATTGTTGCTACTTCAATTTTGCAATTTTAATGCTGGCAGAGTTTTTACACCAAAATATTTCAAAAAGTTGAAATAACAAATGAAACGTAATACGAAAGACGAGTTTTTGACAAAAATCCCATTACAATACTACAAAATTTGGAAATAAAGTTTGAAATAATTAATTACAATTGTAGTAGGCATTATTCCAGTAATTTTTATTGTTTTCCACTTTTCTTTTCAACATCGACTTTTGAGAATTATTAGATAATGATACTATTTTAATATTTTGTTCAACTGTCTTATTTCGAAATTCAATTCCATTTAACTCCAGGCAACTTATTTCGAACTTTATTCTAAGCTAGCTTATTTCGAATTTTGATTTCAAACTAGATTATCTCGAATTTTAATTCTGGCTAGGTTATTTTATATTTCAGTTTAGGACATACATTTATATTAACCATTTTCTAAGTTATTCATTCCAGATATTTGAATTATTAACAAATGCTTATATTCAATGTAATGTACGATTTACTATGATTATCATGATATGGAATGGTGTAATATTGTACAGAATTGAAAAGCTCGTAGATTATAGTAAGAAGCAGCATGTTAAAATAAATGGAAGTTATTAATTGAGTAGTAGTAAAAATTACTACTAATTATTACTTAAACAGGTGTTCGTCCAATTTTATTTCCAATTTTCAATAAATACCAAATAATTAATTCTTACATGATCCGTGCAAATCAAATATTTCATTCCATCTTTTCATTGCTTTTTACATTTTTTTTGTTAACTTCATTTTTTTTTTTTGTCTTTCCTTATTTTTAATTTGATAAGCAAACAATAAACAATAAGATACACACACACACACATATATTTATTTTGCATATTTCTGGAAGATTTTATAAATCAACTGTTTTTCCTTCATCTTTTTTCTGTTTTCCTTTCATTTTTCGGCAAATTTATCTGAATATTATCTTTTTTAATTCGCTGTTGAATTATTTATTTTTAGATATGCTTTAGAAAGGTAAAAGATAAACATCAGTTGAATTTAAATTCAAGAAAAAGAAATGAAGCACAAAAGAGAATGGTGTTGAAAAAAGTTTGGATTATTCCACTATTCACAACTATCTTAAGCCTTTCTGCTTTTATCGTTTCGTAAGTTACTGTTTGTCATTTAGTTTTAATCATAATTCATAAACAAATAATTGCCATTTCAAAGAACTTTCATTTAGCAGTATTTAAATTTCAGAAGTAACTTAAAGTAGTTGATACAGTAATTTTTATCATATCATTTTAATACGAATTTCAACATTTTGTTTTGCTTGTAATACTAATTGAAGTAGTAATGCATAACAAGTATTATTATTTAACTCTTAACTGTTTTATTCCATCCATATTCCATTTATTCTACAACACTTTTAGAATTTTAGGATAGCAGAACTATTCTAAACTTCTGTAATCCGGAATAATTCTGGAATTTCGAGATAATATAATACTATTCTTGCTTTAGTCCGTAATAGTTCTATCCAGTTTTAGGCATCATTGACAATATTTATTCATGGTGAAAACTAAATTTGCAATTAAAAATGCCTGCTGCTGATAATTGATAAATCTTGATAAATTACATTCGTATTCAGCATATGTTTAACAATGTTGAATATTTGTGTCAAATAAATTGCAAAAAAATTACAGGTATTGTATAGCTGTTGCAGAAAAGCATGTCACGGCATTTTGGCCATATATCAGGTAAAATCACTATTTGCAATTTATTTAATACCAATATGTTTCAACGTTAAATGTCATCATTTTCATTTAAAATCAATCAATCGTTTCGGATTTGAGTGTTCAAATAAACTAAGCTAAACAATAAAAAAACCTCTAAAAAAATTAATTTTTAATTTTTTTTTTTCATAAATCTGATCTATTATTCTTGTTTATATTATAATAAATTAAGTATAACCATTTGTGGACAAAAAAGAATGGAAGAAGTTTTTTTAAACATAAATAAAATTTTTTTGCTGTAATATTTACAATGAATTTTATGCTTGCATGACACAAACAAATATTTAGCATATTGTAAATTGTGAAAGAAGTCAGGAATTAAAATTTGGAAAATTAAAAGAATCGAAAATATCTATTTTATTTCTGTTTCATGCATTCTAATTAATTATCAATCCGAGTAATTTGCAATTATTGAAATGAAATTATCATATATTAACAAAATATGACAAAATTACTAGACAAATAATTTTATACATATTTTAATTTAGGAAAGTATTCTAATTCATAAGTTAAGTTTTCAATGAACATAACAATTTGCATTAAATATAGTCGAAGGTTTAATTTCCGCTTAGTTCATTTAAATCATTGTAGTATATTTAATTTCGAAATTTTGCTTGCAAATTGTTGCATGAGCAAATTTAAAATTTAATTCAATTATGCATTAAGCATTTAAAATATTGTTCAGTTTCATTAAATTTAGTCAATTTTGTTAATCTTTTATTCTGAGCAGAAAAAAGTCCAATTTTAGTGACAGTGGTACATTACCGCCAGAAAGTTGCATTTTTGGACAACTTCTCAATTTATCTGCCGTGTTCTGTAACTTTAATTTTTTTGCTGTTTTACTTTTACAAGAAGTTTGATTACTTTTATGCAATGATCAGATAGTTTGTTGTTGCTTTCAATTTTTTTGCGTGCTGAAATTTAAAAGAATTTAAGCATGAAGTTTAAATATGTTCAAAATTAAAAATTTAAATATGTTTGAAATATGCAATTATTTTCTTTCTTGTTTAAATTTCATTGCAATCTAAATTTATCATTTGTATCCAAATCACAGTATTTTTTTGTAGTGCGAATTATTTGAAGAGATAGAAATTTTAAAAGTTGATTATCCATTAAAATTTTGATTTTTCAGTCGCAATAACCACTTATTTAAGGCATCGACAACTTATTGAATTTTATTGGCATCATCTAAAACAGGTGTTACATTGCTTGCTATGATTATCAGAAGATAAAATGATATTTTTGATATTCATAAGTTTAAATAATGTGAATTTAAATTATGCTTTCGACAAATTTCTTCTTAGTTTGTACACTTTACTTAACGTTATAACTTCTCGTCATTGTGATGAGTATTTAGATAAATATGCAAATTTCTAATGCTTTTCTTTTTTTATTTTATTTCGTAGCTCAATATTAATTCTAAAATTGTTTTTGCAGAAAGATGGAAACTGGCGAAATTATTGCACGATATGCTTGTGGTTCGGATATTTTTCAGCATTTGGTGTCAGTTTGATCGGCAATTTCCAAGTATAATAACACTTTTAACTATTAATTTGATTTGATAAAACCAATAAGGCACTTATAGGTAATTACCCTTTCAGTGATAAATTCAAACTTGCATTGTTTGGTTAACATAATTTCGCAAATGCTACTGCAGGAACTGTAGGAACTGTAACTCTCGTAATTCTAATCTTTTCGATCGGTGTTCGAAAAAGTTTCTACAATTTGGTGTCGTTGATTTTGTTTTCCCTACATAATTAATAAATCTAGACTATAAAGCTTAACAATTTTGCAGGAAATGAATTTGATCATGGTGCATTATATAGGAGCATTGTTGGCTTTTGGATGTGGCTTAATGTATACTTGGGCTCAGACTATCTTTAGTTATCGGATGCAGCCGAGGTTTGCAAAAGATATAGTACCACATTGTCGCCTATTTCTAAGTTGTTTATCAACAATTTTTTTCATCACTAGTAAGCATTCTTTTTTTTTTATGTTCAATAAAGTGCTAATTTGTTAATCTAAGAGAGTGGAATAAAATTAAAGCTTATTTACTTACCAAATCATTAATCTTCCCTTGAAACAACGGACAGATAAAATTGGCAATATTTTCTTTTTTCCCCCCAAAATTTTGGCATATCCTAGTTTTTTATGGATTTCAATAAAATTCTAATTAAATTATGAATAGTTCTGTTGCGCTTTCAGTTATTTTCGGGATGATTCATTTATCCTATACGTATAATTATCATTTATCTTATACCACTTCCTTACCTTCCATATATTTGTAATAAATCCTATTCTGATTAAATTTTTCGATTAACTTCAATTTCGTGTATTTATTTCATGTGGGCCTCTCCTTTAAATAACAATATTGATACATCATTTTAATGAAATAGCTGTTCATGCAAATTGCAATTTTAAGCAGGAATATTTGGAACAATACTTGGTCAACAGCCAAAAAATTGGCTTAGCTGTAAGCAACTTTATAAATGGACACCTGAAAATCTGGTAAGTTTGCTGGTAACTTATAATGTATTTTAGTTAATTGAATTATTGGGTACATCTATAGATTAACTTTACATACTTCTGCATTTTTTATAATTATTATAATCAATAGAACCACTTCAATTATTCGACTCTTTGTTGATAGCAACATGACTTGGCTTGCTTGTTGGATGTGGCCATAATATGGCATTTCTGAAAAAAAAAGATTCATAATTCTAACTGTCTAATCATTTTGATATTTTCTATCCAATGATTAAATAATTGATAGTTTGATTTCGTAATAGTAATAATTCAAAAAAATAGTAACAATAATAGTTTAAAAAAAAGAAGCAAAAAATTCATAATTCATTTGAAGTATAGCATTATGTGGAACATATGATTGCTACCTGTTCGGAATGGTTGCTAGCAATTTGTTTCGAATTTTATATTCTTACTTTTGCAATCGAATTTCGGAATGCAACCTGTCATGCACCAAAGCTAAAACTCAATTTGGATACATTCTATCAAAATCATCAATTTAATGCTGATACTGCTGACAAAAGCACTCTAACCCCTATTGAATGTAGTAGCAATATGAATGGTCATGCAATCAGTATTCCTGTACCAATTGATTTTAAAAATAATATGAATCATTCATATTGTAATACCGATAATACAAAGACAAATAGTATGAAATTACCAACTAATTTTTACTTAACGAATAATTCTTCCAGATTATAAGCTTAATTAATATCCATTAGCTTAATTGACTTTCTTTTTTTTTTGTACGATGTTGACCAACAATTATTTTGATTAATTTGGTGTTAAATTGATGGAATATTTCGAAATATTACGATGAATTAATTTCATTTCTGTCAATAAATTTAAGAATGAATCATTATTATTTATCATCTTACTTTTAGAAAGAATGTCAATACTGCGTTTTTGCATTCGTTAATATGTCGATGTATTTGATAATCTAAAAATACTAAATATTCATTTTAGTAGGAATTAATGTTCGACTTAATTGTTATTAATATGTGTGTTAGTAGCACAATTGATTTCTAAATATAAACTAAGACCGATCAACCTGCATGAATAATTTAATACTATGAGGTTAGGAAAACTTTTTGAAATTTAACCGATCGACTGGTTGGTTGATTTAATATCCGTTAGATTAACTGATATTAATTTTTCGTGCCATATTTTAATTAAATGAATAAATACTGAAAGAAGCAAATAAACAAGTCTATTTATTAGCTATGTTCTGTTGCTGTAGATCATTATCAATAACATATCACTGAAATGTGCTAGTAGATGTCATAGCTATTTTACTAACATCAATAGTCAGTTATGATAACGGTTATCATAGTGATAATATGTTGTTATTTTGTCACATCTATGACTTTCTGCTAGATTTGACACGTTTTCTTCCCTATTTTCTCTGTCAATAAATACGATTGGTATTTAATCTGGAACATATTATAGTCATTGATAATTAATTTCTCGTTTGTAATTAACAATACTCTTCACTTCACGCAATATAAAAATCTACCTAATTTTCAAACTGCAATCACATGTTCACTACGTATCTGTAATAAATATGAAATGTTATTCAAAAATAGGAATATGAAAATTCAACATATATATGAATTATTGTTTGCAATAATTGTAAGTAAATTATTTTATAAGTGAAAGGTTTGCAAACATTGCTGATTTCATCACTTAGCAGTCCTCAAACTTTGTTTACTTCAATTTGAAAAGTTTACGGAAATATGACAAGTAATCACATAAACAGTGCTCATAACTTATGACATTTTCATCAGTAAATAATTCCAAGAAAAAAGAGAAGGAAAATTAAGTAATAATAATTAAAAAACAAAAAATCATCAAACTCCTACTATTTTACCTTTATTCTTATTTTATGTCTATCACTTTTATATAATATGGATAATCCAAAATAATGTAGATCTGTTTACATTTACAGTATATCAGTATCGTAACTCATAGCACAAACCGCATTTACAGTACACTAGCACCGTAGCTTACAGTATATTTTGAAGCATCTGAAATTTTTTTTTAATTTCCAAAATGATGCAAATGGTCGGTTAGTGAGATATTAATCTAGGGGAAAAAAAATAGAATTCATAGAAATTAGTAATGATCTGAAAATTTTTTTGTTAGTGTTTGCTTTAATTTGAAAACTGATTTGTCAAGTAAGATTTTTAAAAAAGCAGAGGAATGTGACAATTTGACCAATAGGACAAGGCAGGATGGGGTAATTTCTGGCGTGCAAATGTTGGAAATGGCGGTAAATTTGAAAAACAGAAGGATATATTTCATGCAAAAAGAAGTCAAATTCATGCAATCACGTTATCTTGAACGGTGATAAAAAAGATCATTCCGTATTTTTTTATTCAACCGTATAGAAATTTACGGATAATTCGTCATACAGTCTGTTTTGCTCTTCTCATTCCGTATTAATAATTAAATTATGATACCGTAAGTGATCAAATTTTAGTTTATATCGAACAAAATGTGTCGTTAATTGCTTTCAAAAAATTTAATGACTGAAATTAAAAAATTTGAATTGAAGAAATTCAAAAGGAAAAAACTATATGAAAATATGAGTGCAATAATTAGCAATATTGGAAGTAAGCCTTCATCCAATTATTCAATCTGGGCACCGGGAACTATCAGATAGATAGCATACTATTCGCTATCCAACATGACTGTTTATATTCCCCGAGATTTCTTGGATCTTGATTATTTCAGTAGTGCTCTTCATTTACTATTATGGGAAAGTTCGGGAGTGAGGAAGAAAAACTTCTCAATTGATGATGTTACGATGGCATAAGAACAAGCAGGAGAAGAAAGAAATGGAGAGAATAGAAAGAGAATGAAGAGATCGAAACAAGTGAGGAAATATAATGGACAAATGGGATGATAACAGAGTGAACATGTTATCTTTTGCATGCAAATATGCATTCCTTCGATTCTTATCTCATGCTCATGCATATTGCATGTATGCATGCAATGAGACTAATTATTGCATGGATTTGTAGCATCCATCGAAGTGCTACTGCAACACGAGGAACAGTCATTTTGACAACTGCAATCCCGGTTTTATTCACCCATGTTGGTGATGTGAGGGTATTGCGCGGTGCTGTATAATTCAGACATAGACAGATAGGTGCATGCTGCATGTAGGATATGCATGCATGCTCTGCGCGATATTTTACTGAGTGTAGATTATGTGAGTTATACTTGCATAATCTCGCATTCTTAAAATGTTGGAAATCAAGTTTGCTTAATAGTAGGAGGCGAGCATAACCGATGAATGATACGTCTTCCAGCGTAAGTGCATGCATTTGTAACGTGAAGCTGTGATAAATGTGTAACGTAATGTAAGTGTAACATGAAATATACTAGCATGCAGCGTGCGATTAAAAAAAAAAAGGTAAAGGGCAACATAGTAATAGTAATAGTAATAGTGGTAATTGTAGCGTGTAATCTAATAAAACTAGCCAAAGGGTTAAGTGCAGGGTGCGAGCGGCTGTGTACACAGAGGGAAATGTATGTATGTGTGTGTGTGTGTGTGTGTGTATATGTGTGTATGTGTATGTGCAGGCATACCTCAAATAACAACGTGGCAGCAACAAGACGGCTTATGTATTTCACCCTGCATCATCGTTTTTATTTGAGATATCATGAAGATGCGGGAGAAAAGAAAGGATTACATCCGACAACAGTTTTATTTATTCAGTAATTGTTTGGAGGGTTTATCTCGAGGAATCTCGGGAGATCGAGAGGTCATCGAGATGGAATTATTTGTCATTCTCAGATCAGTTTTAACATGCATTACTCAAGGATAACTGCTTCCTAGGAGATGAATTCATGATCTGTTGATACCATGAGCTTGTATATAAGTGTTCCCATAAGCTAATCGATATATTCTGGTAGTTGTAATCAACCGCTGTAAGTTTACTTATATTGCATTAGATTCTTTATACCTATTTTCGTTTTCACCTGTCATGATAACGATCTATTTGAATTTCCAAATTTGATATCGTATTTTGATACTCTCCTGGATATATTGTATGATATCATGCAATTTCCAGAAAAGTAATGTTGGTTGATATTGTAAGTTTCAGGTGAAAACGTAAAGGCGGGTGATAGTTTGGATAGATCACTCCGACAATATCGGACACGGTATTACACCAATCGATATCGAAATCGTAGTGGGGAAAATGAAGATGATCTTGCATGATCTTTAGTTTTTCGATTAAGGTTTAGCTAATCGTATCCCCACCTAATGGTTGTAATTAGTCGGGTTAAACTGTTTCCGGAAGTCGCTTTCTCCCGATGATTTTTCAACCGGTGCTATTCATTACTTGTACTCGGTAACATTACACCAACGAAGTTAGCGGTAGTCGTGGAAGTGGATAATTTCAGATAAAAAGCAGTGCTTGAGTTCGGTATCTTGCGGGATGCCTTGTTACCTCGCTTGGAAAGCATGTCATCGACTAAACAATGAGGGTGTTTGTGAGCTATTTTTCCTGGTTTTGCGCGGCTAAAAGGTGACGTGGACTATTGTTATACGTCACTGTGAGATATGTTTGCTGGAAGATCCTGTTTGAGTAGAAATCATAATACTCAAGGAGAACTGGGCCTTCGCAGTAAATAGTCGATATCCCAAAAATCATATATTAATGAAACTTTGATAATAAGGGAAATGTGTTGTCCTTGATTTTGCTTTGCTTTATGGAATTCAAAATGCTTGATTTATATTCTGAAAACCAGATGGATTGTAGTTATCTATTTTTGTGAAAGTGAGCGTCATATTCTACGCTAGCATAACGTGTATTCATCGAGAAAAGTACTTGTTGAAAAATGTTTTGCTTTCAGGTAATTGAAAGGGCTTGGAATTTTTTATACACAAAACAGACTTTAGTTTGAAATTATATCGAAGCGAACTTCCGGAATCTCGCAAAAGCTACCAGTTAAAGTAAGAGTAAAGTAAATTTTATTAGTTAAAATAGCGTCATCAAATGGTAGCTTAACCAGTGGGTGAAGATACGACGATTTATTGACTTCTGGTTAACATCATTGGCATCCTCGACTGTTGCAAGTACTACAATCATATGCGACATGCAATTACATCATTGAGATTAGAGATAGATGTATATGTCCTTGAACATCCAAAATCATTTCCTTCATTTCCATTCTTCACAATTATGTTATTTCATCAAACAAATATATTTGGGAGGTTCTGGAAATCCAATGTTTCACGATAATTTAGAATAACAGATCCTAAATAAATGTTTGATGAGCGTCAAGTATTGTTTGGTTATTAAAAATATAGCGATAATTGTTTAGCGGTATCAGCAGTCACTTCTGGTCTACTTTACAGTTTTTTTCAAAAACAGTTTCACTTTACCGGTAATTTGCGAACACATGCTTTATTAATGAAAATAAGAAAGAAAACTGGTGTACAGCTATTTACTTTCTCTTTCCTTTATCTCTCGCAAATTCGTCAAATGATGATATGCATTTAATAAATGAATTGATGAATCTGAAATCCAATAGTTTCAGGAAGGCTTATTATTGGGAACTGGAAAATCGTATGGATGACCAGAAGCAATTGTTTCTGTTCGCATTTCCAGTTCCGAGTAATGAGGATCATTTAATCGATCGGTAATTGATTATCCGTTCACTAGTGATGCTTGAAATGCTTCGTTGAATTTTAATTTAGATATAAAGGATATTCAAGCTTCTTTCATGTGTAATTTCATCGGAAACAACGATATTGAGCTTGGCTGAAAACGTTGGAATTTATTAATTACGGTTGTAAATAAAGAAGAATAAGTGTTAGTAAAATCTTTCGCCTTTTGTGTTTTACAGTATAAAAGAAGCATCAAGTGCTCGAAATCAGCATGGCGCTGTTTCAACAGCAGCACTAGCCAGTGTTGATGCCGACAGTATTGCGCAACTTGCCGTTGGCCCGAATCATATAGCATTTCTGTTCAGGGTATGCAAATATTTTCAATTTTCTATCCGGTAGTTTTATTCGAATATATGAAATATTCTGAATTTCTTTATATAAGTTAGAATCTCTTATTACTAAGCTTTTCGGAAATCGTTTCATAATGTAAGGTAAAACACATTTTAATTATATTTGAAGTGTGGTCGTGTTGCACGATTGAAGTACACTTTCACAACTGCTACTAAAGAGGAAAACACCAACGATGACAAAAGTTCCAGTGGAACAAGCGGAGGTGCTGGTTCGGGAAGTAGTGGTAGTGGAAGTGGGCCTGCAACAGGTGGTAGCAGCGGTTCATCTACTGGTACTGGTTAGTTATTTCTTTCTAATAAAAGAAGGAAAAGTAGTCCAAGGGCAAGCGTATGTTGGTCGGATGAAGGTTTCCTCATTTCTTGTTCAGTTTAACCGTCTAAGTTTTAAATAATTATTTCATTTTTACATTATTTATTGTAATATTATGTCTTCCTTTATTTTCAGTATTAAGTCGTGGTGCAAAAATTAGACGGGTAATGATGGCAGCAAGACGGACAGCGGGTGCACTGGGCGAACGTGCGGGTGTGATTGTTGATCGAAGTCGACCGCTTGTCCCTCTTAGTGCCATTCCCGAGGATCTCATTGCTCAAGCCCAGGTGAATAGCACTGATCTCAGAAATGTGATCATTTTTGGATTCTGGAAATATTATGTGATTACGCATGGGAATGACCTTCTCTGCCGATCAACTGGAAGTAAGAAATGTTCTGGTGTGGACTAACTGCATTTAGCTTATTATTGGCCTTACCTTTTTGTTTAAGGTTGTTTTGCAAGGGAAATCACGTGAAGTTATTGTACGCGAGCTTCAACGAACGAATCTCAATGTAAACGAAGCTGTAAATAATCTGCTCAGCCGCGATGACGAAGAAGGTAATTGTTTCTTTCAAAATTAACTGCGGTCAACAATTTTCAAATTCACGCGGAAAAGCAATTTCTTATACCTCGACGTTTAGATGTTGTACGTTTGCTTTCAGGTGATGAAATGGATGAAGGTTCCGAAGCGTATCTACCCGAAGAGTTGCTGTCGTTGTTAGATGCTGGGCTGCGAAGTGATTCACATGGAAGTGCAGTAATTGATGGCGATAATTTATATGCAAGTGGCGAAGGTTTCGATTATGTTGTAGCAAGGGATATTGCTCGAAGACGAGTAGATAGGGGTTAGCATATTCACAGATTTTGAATTACTAGTAAAAAAGAATAAGAAGCTATTGTTTTTCTACTGCATAGCTTTGTTTCATTCTCCGTGCTTTTCTCGGTTGTTGAGGTTTTTATTTCAGATAAGAAAAATGACAAGACAAAAGAATTTTCTTCGGAAACTTACACGCGTTTAAAATATGATGAAAAATTGCAGTATTGGGGTAAAGAAACGGTGAGTTTGTTGTTTTCATCCAAATTCGAAATTAGAGATCTTTGTTTGAAAAAGATCATATCACTGTTAATTGGCATAAATCCGGCAATCAAACTCTTTAGTTGTTTTGATGGCTGCTGTTGTAAATACTTGGAAGTAAATCCTAAAAGCATTTTCCGTGTATGAAATTGTTTTATTCTCAGATAATGCATCATACTTTTTGATTCATAGCCATTTTTTTATTGGCTTACTGTTGACTTCTCCGATTGCTTTCTTCAACTGCAGGATATGTTTCCGATTGGTGTAATGAAGTTTGTGAAAATAGCTGCTATGAGTAGTGAATTAATCGCGTTAGGTGATAATGGATTTTTCTACAGTTGGTCATGGAAAAATGATGGGCATGGTTCAATGACCGCACATCCTTTTGGTACCAAACTTTTGACTGGCGTAAGTTTACTTTATAAAGTCATTTTGTTAATAATGTACGATTGTAGGAACTATTATTAAAGTTAATTATATACCATTTATTTAATTTCAGGCACCGGATGAGGAAAAATTTATAGATGTAGTATCATGTGCATATCGCGCGTGTGTTGTAACAAATATGAATAGGGTAGCGTCATTTATGGATGGTGAAGCATGTGGTATGAAGATATCCAATATGCTTTTAACACCGCTGATGGAAATACCGGATGGCGAAAAATATGCATCACTATACGTATGTCCGATGTATAGTCTGGTGAAAACTCAATCGAATACCTGTTATTGGTGGTATATATTTTTGTTTTGTTAGCTTATTATTTGTCATGTATTGTCCCTAAATTTTATGAGATTAGTAGAAAATCATATCTCAAGTTTAGATCCATTGAAGTTCGCTTGGTGCGTGCATATTATTTTTTTGGATGAGTGTGAATTGCTTTTTTTTTGTAGGGGTATTTATCCATTTAATGAAAGACGAAAATTATGGGAGCGGATGCGTTCGAAATCACGTCGTAATTCAAATCTTGCATCACCTGAAGTGGTTGAGGGTTGCGAAGTTCGGACGAAGTCGCATCCTATATACACAACGGGCTCCATTGCTTTAAACTTCAGCTCTGGAACACCAATGGTTCGAGTTTACTTGAAAGACTTCTATTATCAGCTTATAGACATCTAACTTAAGCAGCTTATGAACCGATGTTGTACTTATGGCAAAGTTTTTAGCATGAAATTCCAGTGGTTTTGGTTAGATCAATGAAATTTTGTTTGAAGGTTGGCGCTTTAATGGAATCAGCATGGACGCTGTCTGAATTATGTAGGTTTCGAGTAATGACACCAGCACAGCACGATGAGACCAGTGATGATGACGGTTCGTGCCTCAATTCTTCTGCGCATCAATCGGCTGATAAAAAAGGCTCCTTGAATCGTGAGTTAATTAGAATGCATCTCAGCTGCTCCTTGTCCCCAATAAATTTCTTATATTCATTGTGCTGCTTGTGTTCCTTTAACAATTAAAAAAGAAAGAACCGAGTTAATTGGTCGATTCAAGTTGGTGCAATTCTACGATATGCGTATTTTGGTATAATGTGAATGGAAATGTCTGAGTTTTTCAAGTGCGAAAACATTGAGAAAACTGTAACACCAAAGTGAAGCGACAGTTTTTGTGGGTGTTAAAATTGACTTTGTGGGATCTTTATATTACATGCCTAGTTGACTCTCTTTACGCTTCTTAGCTGCATTCTAATTTGCCATGTAGTAGTAGCCTTTTTCTTTAAAACACAAAAAGAAATTATTGCTTCTTATCAGATGAACTCTAAGGTTGTGTGATGCAGTTCATGCTTGCATTTTGTCTCGCTTCACTTTCCAGTATTTTGGAAAATTATATATTTTTTACTTCGGAATGACCGGTTCCATTCTCACATCATCTTTCATTGTCTGCTGTACTCGTTTGGGTAATATTTTACATATTCATTGTGAAATTTTGAAATATCATGCTCCTTTCTTTGCTACAAAAAATCCATGTCTTCAGAATACGGTAAAAGACCACGTGAGGAACAGAAAGGAAATACTTACCGGGAAACAGCATGGGCCCTCAATGAAGTAATATTCATCCACAAAGAAACCTCACAAGATACAGCCGTTGTTAAAATTGTATGCTTATTTTTGCTTCAAAATGAAAATTGGTGATGATTTCTGTAGACCTTTTACCTATCCCTTCATATTGTTATAAAACAGAAACTTAGTTATCTTTTTGAATTCCTAATGCAAGATTTTTTTTCAGGTTGATGGAGCTTACTGCGGAATTGTATATAGGCCGATTATCGCTAATGATGGTGGTGATGCAGTTAGCCAAAACCAAGATGCATGTGATTTAGGAAAAATTCGGCTGATGCGTAAAGATGATCTTGTTGTTGTAACACCAAACAGTAGAATACCTCGCTGTCCTGAGAATTTCCAAAAGCACATACAAAAAATACAATTGCCGAGTGGTATATCAATGAAAAAAATGCATTCTTTGACCATTGATAATACCGGTTTGTTGAGTTCCATAACTTGTTGTAATGTGAGATGCTTTGCAAGTTCTTTGTGGAAAAGGAATTGTGTAGTACTGCAAAATTAACATTATCTCAGTAATTCTTTAAAATCATCATTAAGTCAAATGACTTAAATATGTCAGAGGTGGTAAATGATTTTTGAATTTGGAAAGTAAAAAGAAAACAAACTTTGGCTGAGCTGTTATTTAGTCCCTTAGCATTTGTATAACCTTGTTTTCTATTTCATTAATTGTATATACCGTTCAGGTTTACGGTTGTTGATTGAAAAACGAGGACGGCTTCATTTAGTTCGTATCAGTGTATTTGGTAAAATACAAAGTGATCACGTTCTGCCGGTGAATGTTTCAGCAGTATGCAACGCCGGGTCGCATTTGCCACGACTTGAGAATTATGGAGATGTAAGTTGATTTATTGAGTTTTTGAACCTTTTTTCAAAACTTTCCATGTGGTATTTCCAAATTTGTTTTGATTAGAAACTGTGCAATATGATAAGTTCTCTTATACTTTGATCACGCGGAGGTTAATTGATTTTTCCACAAATTTTTTATACAAATAAGCTTATGATTTGTACATAAAACAAAATTTAGGAAATGATTATGATGATAAGCGACAGTAACGGCTCGATAATACCGATGGTGCGTGATGCAACAGGAGGGTTTCGTGAGCCAGTTTATTGCGCTTTGCCCAAAATACAGAATTTTGCAGTCGGTTTAAGGCCACTGGATTCTGGAGATAATGAAAATACTTCAGCGACTGCCAATGATGATTGTACGTATGGTTTTATTAAAAGAAGTTATCCAGAATTTGTAACAAATTCCCGAAGTTTGCTAAATGAATTTTCCGAATTTTTTTATTCGCCACTTCCTGAATTCTTTCTCTGAGAACATGGAATAAGACCTTTAATAGCGGTTTTTTCAGCATCATCTACATCACGGAATGCAAATCGTACTGGCGTGATGGTAACTTTAATTGCTCCATCTCCTTCAACTATTCGTCCGCGAATACCATCTCTGTTGCAAACTGTTCTGTATTGCGATTTGCAAGGCGTGGATTTGGTGCTCGATGCACTTTCGAAAGAATCAGGTAGCTTTATTGAACTTCCTTTTTTACCAACAACTTTTTAGAAGTTTTAATTTGATTGTCAGTTTTAGTCAGTGTTTGTTGTTTACAACCATGGTTGATAAATATAAAAAAGAATGGTCTTCCACATTACAGTTATCGAATTATTGTGATCGGCATGCTTTTGAATAGTGTATCTATTGTTTTTGCCTGAATAACTTTGTTGACTACTACCTCAAGTAAAATAATAATTTCAAAGATGCTGATGTACTAGTCATTTGTAGATCGGGAGGTCGTGAAAGTCGAAATATTGAACTCTCGTGCAGATGGGAATCGAACCATCCTTCATGCAGCAGTAATGAACAGTTTTGCAACGACTAACAAGGAAGAGGCAGACACAATGGAAATTTCAGTTGATACAGAAAATAAACCTTTGCAGCGTTTAACAGGTATCTGTTCTTATGCTTTTTTCTCTTTTTTGCTGAAGAACGCCTTTATGGAAGGAACTATGGCTGTTCCTAGACATAGGACCATATAGAGAAATCTGATACTTTATTTCTTATCAGATGTAAAAGTCAAATTTAGTAACAGTATGTTTGTAATTCTCTATATGAAATTTTTGATTACAGCTGCGGATATATCAGCTGCTGAAGAAACTCGTGCTGCATTTGATAGCCGTTGGCAACGTATGTTGAGACGTCATGGAGCCAATGCAGAGTTTGTTTATATATTCGTTTTCTCTCTAATGTTGTAGTGTGTTCAAAATTTCTGAGGCTCTTGTTTTGGCATTTAAAGTAATATGATCAAAAATACATGATATTTCAGGGAAGAAATGTTAATACGAGAATTAATGGCAAATAATCCATTACGGAGACCAGGTCATGACGTTGGCAACATGGAAGACGGTGAGATTTTTCATGATCAGTAATGAATTTTCGCTACATTTATTTTGTTTTAGATTTTTTAATGCTGACTCATATATAAACTTGTATTTATTAATGCTTTCACTCATTGCATCGGTGTAGTCATATTCGTTTTTCAGTGTTGGCAGATTTTGCGAGGAGCCTAAAAGATGCGAAAAAATCATCTGTTTTTATAGAAGATATGAAAGAAGAAGGTCCTTTCCATCTCTTATTAACCCTTGTAGAATCTATATTTCACCCGTAATTTATTCTTATTGCTTAAGTTCTCACAGAAATCTGTGCGTTTTGATGTTTTATTTTAATATATTGTGCGACTGAAGAATGGATAAATTTTGACTGATATTATGCAAAAAAAATTTTGTTTAGCATCGATGCCGATTATTGTTAATGCGAACAATGAACCAAAAGTACGACAGTGCAACTCGATAGAAATTGTGAAGACTCTTTGTTATAACTCTACTGTGGCACCATATCTTCTTGAATTGCTGACAACGAAGTAATTTAATAGTTATTATTATCAACACCATTAACGCAAAAGTATGGCAGAGTGTAGTAAAGTAAAATCCGTTTGTAAGACTATTTTTTAACTATGTACTACCATAGAAACTGTTTAGCTTAAGAATGGTAAAAAACTGGTTTTACTGACAATGTTGGAAGTTAGACGATTGAATTAAATGGTTAAACGGCTAAGATTAGGAATCCTTTTTATGCAGCAATTTTGTTGTAAAAAAAAATCAATGAATCGAGTAATTATATGCGGAACATTTTATGACTAGCTAGGTCGTTGAAGAATACAAGAAAAGTGATAGGTAACTACAAGCATATGTGCTTGCATTGCATATGCCAGCACCATAATTCATATAAATTATGGAAATTTGTTTAATGTGTTTATTGTGTCCGATATGCAGCCGAAATAATAACTTGGTTTCAATTTTAGAGATATTAATGGACATACGCCTTTTATGTGCGCTGTTAACTACAGAGCATATACGGCCGCTTTCATCCTCTGGCTTGCCGCTGAAGAGTTGCAGAAAGAAGCGCAGATCGCTGGTCAGTATCACTTTTTTTTTTCTGAAGTAATTAGTGGCAGGTGGTAATTGCATAATTATGCATACCCACTTTTGCTACTGGGATTTTTATGGTGGACTTGTTTTGCAGGTGTTCAAGGTAAGAAACAGTCAGCTGATGCGATTTTAAATTCCATCATATATCCACTAGGAAGTAGGCCGGATGATTCACCTTTATTCATGCTTTGTATGAATGATACATGTAGCTTCACGTGGACCGGTGATGAACATATCAATCAGGTTTGAATGAATGATTTTTTTTAATCAAAAATAAATTACATTTTGTTTTATCTTTTGATATTTCTTTCAGTTCTGAAGCTCTCTGCCATTAATTGTGATAATGGATTGATTCTACATTAAAATTATAGTAGCATTCAGGAATGAATTTGATTGATTTTCTGTTCTAATATATAAATGGATTTCAGGATATATTTGAATGTCGAACATGTGGATTAGTTGGTACACTATGTTGCTGCACGGAATGTGCATATACTTGCCATCGCAATCATGAGTGCAGGTTATATCTTGCTTTTTTATTGCTTTCGTATTTGCGCCATTTCATGCAGTTATATTCATATTCTTTACTTTGGATTTTATTATTAAAAGATATTGCAGATTGAAAAGAACGTCTCCAACGGCTTACTGTGATTGCTGGGAAAAGTGTTCTTGCCGAGCCCTTGTTGCAGGTAATACACCACGTCGGGAAAAATTGATATCCGTGTTGCTCAATAACACCGATCTCATTCATCGCACAAATTCTAGGTATGTTTTTTATGTTAGATTTCTGTCATTCGTTAATGATGGCTTAAACCTGTTGTTAGCCAAGTCCAAATATTCAAGCAGAGATTTGGTTCATTTTGTTAAAGCTTTCCAGAGGATCTGGGAACAGGTAATAATTGATTAATTCGACGAAATGGAAGCAAGCATCAACCGTTTCTTGTTTATTTGTTCAGAGGGGAAAAGATTTCTGCAGTTCCATGATCTTAATTATTTTAAATTATAACTGGGTTCTCCTCCTATAACCACTATTTTAATTGTATTGTAACTGCAGAGGGGAACACTTGTTATTGTTTTTGGCACGAACTGTCGGCCGACAGATCATTGAACAAGAACACTATCAGCGTCGAATGATGAAGAAATCTCAGGGAGCAAGTGGTCGGTTGTGTTTATCACAATTTAGCTTCTGATTTATTTGTTCACTTTTTAAATTTATTTAGTAGTAATTTGGTTCTTTCTTAGTGTGATGACATTTCCAGACACAACCCCGGAACACGATTTGGAACCACCGAAATTTGCACGTACTGCTTTCGCAAAGCTGTTAGCTGATTGGCGTGCGGTTAAAAGCCTAATAATGTTGGGTGTTAAAGGCGTGCAAAAGTGAGTGATAATTTTCACAGAAATCGAAGGTTATTCTCAAATTTTTTAAATTTTTTGCTAATTTCAACCAAAATATTTGTAGCGATGCGCTGGTAGTGGAAGAAGTATTTCATTTAAATCAGCAACATGGATGCTCACATCTTGACAAATTTGCTTTCATCTTGTTGGCGAAATGCTCAGAAACTGTAAGTTGAAACTGAAGATGCTCGGAATCAGTCCTATAAAGTGCATATTGCGGATAATTTTAACAGGTCCAGTTTAAGAGAAGTATATGTTTTTCATGTTATTTTAGCATATCGATACTTTACTGAATACATTGATAGCAGAAGCAAATAAGAAAAACGAAGAAATGAAAAGAGATCCTGACATCGATTCTGTAATTTCACGTTTTGTGCGCGCAGTTATCAGGTTTGCAGCATTCATTTTTGTCATGAATAATGCTATCATTCAATTGGACATTCAAAGTTCCATATTTTTTACGTTTAACATTTTGAGGATGTTCATGCTTTTGACATTATTGTCGCCGGCAGCCATCACAGTTGCTACAGCTACTGCCAGCGGTATTTCACAAGTATTGGCATCCGGGAACTCTCCACCAAGGTTTTTTATTATGTATTTAACCTGTGTTTGAAATCTTATTTCTTACTCAAATTAAATTATTATTATCGCGGAAAGATTTTACGTCTTTCAGACGAGTCTTTGGTCCTGGCTTACATACTGTCAGCTTCACTGGTTTGTTATCACTTGTTCGATCGACAAGTGGACGTGAAAGTTCCGCTGCTAAGGAAGCTAAAAAGAAAAAGTAGGTCCTTTTTTTTGATGGTTGATTTGAATTCTAAGAAATGGAGGAAGTTTAGGACATTTTGTAGGGTGCGCTGTGTAATGTATGCTCTGAACGAAAATAGATCTCTGATTTTAGTGTAACGAATTTTGTATTGAAATGTCGCCGCATATTTCAAACTCTATTGAATTATTCTATCAACGAGCTGTGCAATATGGCTGATTCTTTGATCGCCCCTGTGCGACTTGGAATAATCAAACCTACTTCAGTCATTGCTCAGAATATTACCAACGATCCCCTTGATGTTAGTTTGTTTTGCTATATAAAAAAAAGAAGGGAAAAACCTATCGAGGTGACGTAATTGTTAATATTTCTCTTGCCAGTTTCATTAATTATAGCTCTAACTCCTTGTTTTATCATAATCTGGTAAGTTTTTTTAATGTCAAATTTGCAGGTGATAGAAAAGTTTCTGAATGCAAAAGTCGATTTATCAACAGTTAGTACTGCTGGTGACGATCTTGCTGTAGTGAAATTCGGTCGAAAACGAAAGGTAGTTTTTTTTCATTTTGTGTTTTGAAATGAATCTCTTCATTACTTTCTCAACCAGCAGTGTTCTGCAGAAGGTTTACATCGACTGTTACTCCACTGCGTGGTTGCACCAAGAAACGTGCCGCATTGAATATTCAAGCAGTCGTGCTGTTAACAATCTCTGAAAAATAAAAGCGCTTTGCTTTTTCTAACTAGCATAAAAAGTGTATTGATGAATATAATATAATATCCAGTGGTACTTCAAAAATCTGTTTTCAGCGTAGCACACGAAGGGAAGGAGACCATGGTGATGAGGAGATGCGAGAAGCCCCTCAACCACACAGTACACCAGAAAGTGACAATTCAAGCGATTCGGATAGTGATGGTTGGCTTTTATTTAGGTTTAAATCAAATAGAATATTTCCTATCGATATTTGCAAACTAATTGATTTAATTTCTTTGGACTGCAATTTAAGAAGGTTAATTCAATTGTTATGAGTTTTGTTTATGAACCTTTTTATAGAGTCGCGTCCTACACGAAGTCAAAGTTATGTTGGTGAGGTGTACAATGCACTTCGAAACGGTAACTAATCTTTATTTCCGATTTTATGAGCTAATCCTTCCACAGAGTTCGACCAAATATCTTCATGCGGGATCAGAACACGGCAGAACATTAACAGCTAGGCTGTGATCAGAAGATTCTTACAACTTAGCTAGAATGTGATAAACAGTTATTACTAGTCTGTTGTGCAATGTCTGTTAAGATGGTCAGCGATCGGGTTCATAGGCTTTATCAAGGGGTTCGAATTTACCATGTGATAATCCAATTTGGAACTGGCAGAAAACAAGGGGAGCATGTTATTCTAACTTATCACTTGGTCCACAGAATTATAGATGTCTGTCTAATAGATTTCTAGCAAAAATATGGGTAATTGAGATTTTTTGGAGAAAAAAAGTATCAGTGATTCATAAAATGTTAAAGTTAAAAATTTCAAAATGTAATTGTTTCAGAAGCTTCTTCTGGTAATTACGATGGTGATGAGCTATTCAGTATGTCTGAGGAAGATCCGGAGGATGACTCAGTTGAATCAGTTAGTTCACCAGCTGAGCAAGATGATGATCCAACTAGTCAGGGTAATGATCCTAATATTGACGAAGAGGATGAGGAGAACGACGATGATGGGAATGGTGATGATGGGGATGGTAAATTATTTTCGTTGGTCGTTTTTGTTTTTGACGTCGAACATTTCAGATTCTCTCCATGTTTATGATTGATATTGTTAGTTTGTTAAATTAGAAAGATGATGCAGAACGAAAACTCTGTAACGGAAATTTAGAGCAAGAATTCGGGAATGAGGAAGACGAAGGTAATTACGAAGAAGGTGATGAAAATGAAAATGATCGTTATGAGCAAGAAGGAGAACATGAAGGTAACGAAGAGGGAAACGGTGATGGTGAGGATGAGGAAATGCAGGTGGAGCCAAATGAGGAAGATGATGTACCGGAAAGTGGTGATGGTACTAGCGATGGAACATATGGTTACCATTTTGCCTCATTCCCACTGCGTTTGGCTATTTCTTTGTGATTTTCTTCCTATTTACGCTTTTCCATCTTAATATTTTAATTTTTTGCAGATGTACGATCACGACATGTACGGTCGAATGAACGCAGAACGGTTTGTTTCAGCTCTTACATTTTCTATTTTGTTATTGTCATAAATTGTTACCATACTATAAAGTAGCGAATTTTTGAGTTACGTAGGGAATCTTTTATACCTACAACGCTAATTATTAGTGTTCTCGTAATTGAAAGACATGGTATAGGATTTGATGTTATGGATCTTGTAAATCGCTGTTTTGTTTCAATATTTTCTTGCAGAACCAGTCATCGCGAAACTCTCGAGGTACGAATAGTTTACCCGGTGAACAACAGCAAGATGCAGCACCACGTACTGACTCCAGTAATGCGTCGCAACAGCGTGTCCGAAGTATAGTATTCTTGGTGTTGATTTATATCCCATTTCAGATATATCTTTCCTCTCCTTTCATGAAAGAAGTTATCCTGTTTCAGATAATGAAGTGAACAATGCGAATCGTAGTGGCGACGCCACCTTGGCAAGAGTATCTGGTGTAACGAGTGGAAGACATAACAGTATGTTATTCCATTAATCTTGAACAGTACATCCGAACTTTCATTTATTTTTATCGTGTTTGTCTTGGATAAAACTTTCATTTGTTGATATTTGTTCATTTTGTGGATCTGTTTATATATCGTTTTAAATTATTAGATGCGGCAGCTACACTTGCAAAACTTGTACAGTGGTAGTCATTTTCATTTATTAATGCTTTGACACTGAGCCTTCGGTTCTTTTTCACCTCCTTTAATTTGATTTTATTATTATTATTTAGCAATTCCTTTGCAATGGGCAATGCGTCGTATGGCCTCAAATGTTGAACGGTCGACCACAACACGACGTAATGACGATGGCGAAAATCGAGGTTTTCTTTTTCTGCTTGAATGATTCAGGAAGTTTTTGGCATAACTAGACATGTATTTAGTGGTTCATTTGTAGTGAAAGTACGGTGGGTTTCAGTACTCCATACTTGACAAATTTCGAATTTCAGTGTAGCTGACATTGGGTTTTGCTGTAATGCCACAAATTAAATGTAATTTAAGTCTCGTTCTTCTTTTCGGATTATATTTAACTATGTTTATTTTGTTATATTTTACTACGGTTTATTTTTAAAGTCGCTTAGAACTTGCAGAATCAAACGCAGGCCCTCTGACAAGCTCAAGACATTTGCGAGAATCATCGGAAGATGCTGCTACTTCAGTAACTAAAACAAACCAGCAACTTGCTTTGTCATTTTCACTTATTATCAGGTTGAAGGTTGATTTGTGAATAATCATTATATTCACTGGTTTTATCTCCCTTGCTTTTAGTGGGAGAAATTCGTGGGTTTTTTTGCTGAAATTCTTCTGTTATATTCTTTTCTTGATTTTGCGGTGTCGTTAAAAAAAAAACTAATGAATAAAATTGATTTTACACCATCTAATAACGAAATTGTTTTTAAGGTTGATTGTGGACTTGATGCCCATGCTTGTGGATCACCGGGAGTTTGTGAAAAGCTCGTATACCCTTATACCAAAAATGTTGGAGTTGAATGACGCTGTTGTAGTTGCAATCCGTGTAAGATTACATTCTAATTCTCACGAGCAGTTTTGTGAGACCTGTTGTAGAAGTCAAGTGTCTAGTTTATAAAGAGATGAAAACGAAATTTATGAAGTCTACTGGATATGTTTCATTACTTCTTTCATCTGACTTTCAAGGTTTTACTGTGCAGTGTTCCATTTCCTTTATTGATTTAATGCCTATAGTTTAACTGCATTTAGCGACTAATAGAAGAGCGTCTTTATGTTGTATGGCACTGGATGGAGACAGTTCTAGATCGAACTGAAGCTCAATTGCGTTTTGGAAACGCATTGATGGCATCGCCAACTATTGCTGCTGTGCTCCGTAAAGAGAAGAAACTGTCACCTAAGAAGGGTGATGATCGTGACACTGAGTATGTTTGCATCTCATCCTTTTTTTATTTTAAAATTTATACTGAGTTGTAACAACTGTTATTTTGCAGTAGGCATAGTCCTCGACCTGGATCAGGAAATCATTCCAGTACGCCGGTTCCTAGACAAGATTACACCGCTGGATCTGCAGCTGCAAACAGCAAAAAAGGTAAATCTCATATATCATGTTAGTTTTCAAATTTAATTTTAAGCTGCTTTTGTGTACCACTGCGTCTAATTTTTCCCCTTCGTTACAACTATAGCAGGATGAATTTCAGATGAACAAAATTCTGACTCAACAGCATCATTGGAGGATTTCTTTGACTATATAACAGCATTGATGCGTTCCCATGCTTCCGAAAATGGTGATGATGTTCCAATTATCGAGTTCAATGCATTGAAAGCTTTAGCTTTTGTGGCAGATGCATATTTGTCGTTAACTGATATGCTGGAGAAATTAGACGCTAGGATTGCACTGGGCCTAAGTTCAACTGAAAATGCGACGAGCGACAAAGAAATCATCGATATGTTTCAAAATGATGAAGCTTCCGTTAGTCGTTTGAACTTTATTATCGTTAAAAAAAACTTGAATTGTGGGGTTGAAAATGTGCTGAAATCAATATCTAGTTGTGTTTCGTTTGGTTTATATGAGTTATATTCTGATTTTCTGCTGATTTAAAATGAAACCGAAGAATACTATTTTCAGTAATATTGATTATAGGGTGTTGATGGCGGTAAATCAAGTGTGCAAGCAGGTGCACCGATGACTGATTTTTTCCAGGTGCGCAGTTCACTTTGCCATATGGTGTAAATTTTTTTGTCCGAGTTTTTTTCCTAAAATTTTGAACACATTTCAAAATTGTAACTCTGATTTTAGCGTTCCAATTCACTGCTTTATCCGGGCATTGCATCATCATCCAATTATCATGCTTTTGAGCATAAATGTGTCGATTCCTTGGCGCTAGCCGAGCGTCCACAGCTTTTAAGACCGGATATTGAAAAGGAGGAAATGTTTGGATTACCGATAAAGCACAAGACTACTTGTGAGCATAGGGTTTGTTTTTGCAAAGTTAATGATGTTATCATAGAGTGCTTTAGTAATTTGTTTCCTTTTCTGTATTCCTGCCAGATATTTCGATAATTGCTATGCGATTTTCAGTTTCCACTACGGAGTTTATCTTTTCAAATGTTACTGTCATAAAATTCGCTATATATCTGACCAAGGAGGATATAAAATGTAATGGGAAGAGGGAATTTAAGATTCTAGTGATGTTTTTTAAACATGAAAGGTACATATTACTTGCAGAAAAGTGTTCGAGAGCACGGTGCAAAACATCCGGCGCATCAAGGATTAGTTGCTCCATGGTCGAATTATCAAGAAATGTTGCCTGTAAATACCAGTGGTTTGTCTTCTATTGTTTTTTTGTAGATCAAAGTTTTGCGATTTTGAGTATGACTGAGAAAAATTGCTGTAAATCAACAAAACTAGTTTTATTCTGATCTACTTGCAGAAGAGAAAGAGGTGCCGGTGAGTGGGCTTTCACGTCCTAATGTGATAGTGCATTCGAAGAGCGTATCTAATGAACCAATAGTTCAAGGTTGACATTTTTCGACCTGACTATTATGCAGTTTTTTACGTATTGATTTTTCGCGTGTTTTCTACTGTAACTTAATGATTTCATAATTTTAGGAAAGCGTCGACGATTATGCTCGTCAACTACTATCCCACCACCTCGTGGTTTTGTTGCAATACAGTTGGAAAGTTTGAAAAGTGCATTACATCGCAGTAATCAAAGTCAGGTTCACAAGTCATTGGCGCGATGGAAGAATACACTAAATTTGATGGCAAAAGTAAATGATGCTTAAAACATGTTCAAGATGTGTCGGATAATCGTCAAATGTCGCTTTCCCAGTTTATGTATTTCCTTTAGAACTGAGGGATTCATACATAAGTTTTCATGTGCAGTTTTATTACTATTTGCAAAGAGTTGAGGTTGATATTCAGGTGATTTTGTAGTTAAGGCTTAAACTTGGTGATTTTTTCAGGCATTTAGCGATCAGTTGTTAATCGCATGTGGTGGTGAAGTTACGGGTTCAATGCTTTTGAGTGAAATGGCTGGTTTTTTAGTGCGTGAAGCACAGTTCCGTAAGAAAATGGAAAAGTTCAAGGCATCACAAAGCAAGGATATTGTTTTCGAGGTTTGTTTATATGTAAAAAAGGGATTAAAGTGAATGTTTGTATACTGTCGGTCATATATGCCAACCGTAATAGATTGCAGCAAAGGATAGAAGTTAAGTACTGAAGTGGAAGGAATAATATTGAGTTTGAGTCAGAAATTCTCGAATTCATCGACATAACACGAAGTCGACTTTTTCGGATCCTTCATTTTATTATAGAAGTAACTATTCAGATAACGCTTGGGTATGACGGCATTATAAGCTACCACCATATATCACCTTGATATAGGTTCTTGATACCATTTTTATATATGATACATTTACAGCTGTAACTGCTATTGATTTGGACGTCTGATTATAGTAGATTTGTTGTGTGAGTCAATTGTTTAAGTGTTACTCGGTCAGTCACTCCTACTAAGATAGAGGGTTTGCTTTGATTGTGTGAAAAACTGTCTGATGGGGCAGTTGGAAAGCGTTTAAGAAGAGAAATATGTAGTAATAATGATAGAGCTAATTTTTGTGAAATGCTTTATATAGAAATAAGTTCTTACTTCACTTTTCACAATTTACATGTATTTTTAGATCGAGCGAGACAAACATGAGATGATTGCACAGACAATTCGTCAACTGAATGTTCATTATTCGCGTCGTGTTAGCAGTTCGTCATCGGTGAATTCAACACAGAGCAACAGTACTGATTCACCTCGAGAGTTTGGTTCCATAAGATCGGTCAGACTGGTTAATCTTTCATGGGCTAGCGCTAGCAATAAGGACGAGTCTGATGCACCTCCTCTTGCTTGCCATAAGGTTCAGTTTTCCTGCAGTTCGGATTGCTGTAGAAGATATGCCATGTTTTCCAGCTGAGTGACTCTTGTGTTGATTAAGATTTTGTTAGTCGTTCAAACTTGAGTTTGAAATCTTGAAAATCAAAAAATTGCTCTTTTACTATTTTTGCTTGAGTTTCTTTTTTGTTTCAGGTAAAAGTTACTTTCAAAAATGAACCTGGAGAAGGGAGTGGTGTAGCAAGAAGCTTTTATGCAGCTATTGCGGATGCATTTTTGACAATGAAACGTTTACCGACAGAAACACAAGTTCTGGCTGCTTTTGGCAGCTTACCTGGAGATGTTCCACCATCGTCAGGTACGTTTTATATGGACGATAAGCAGATAGTGCAGTAGATAGTGCTCTCTCTAAGTTATATTTGAAACAAGTTTTATTGGAAGCAGACTTCACATTTCTCAAGATTACTGGCACTCAAATTTTGAATTTGAGAAGTGGATAAGCTGAGGGAATCGAAATTTTAGGCAGTCGCGGATCCGGTCGTGGAAGTTATCGTGACCGAAGTGCAATCCTATTGAACAGTTTGTCAATGGCTGGAAGACGACGAAGTTTGCGAAAGTGAGTGATTCGGAAATAAGTTTTATATGTGAAACGTGGAAGATATAAAATGTTGGAAGAAAGTTCGGCGATCTACGAAAGTGATTCTAGTCGGAAGATATAGTAATCTGAGTAGAAACAATGATGGAAGATTTCATTCTCAAAATAGTATTTTCAGTCGATATACCCTGTCTGTCTCTTCGCCTTCATATTATTCCCGCCATCAACCGCATCTTAATGAACCACCAGGTGATGGTGAGTCAGCTGCACCATCCAATATTGATAATCTCACAACGTCCCAAGCACCAACAACCTGGGAGCCTGAGCGAGAAACGTTAGGCGAAAGATTATTGGCAAGAGTTCGGGCAATAAGACCGGTAAGATTTTCTGAAAGTTGTGATGACTTCAGTATTTCAAGATTTTTGAGAATATGTTATATCTGAGATTTATCTCCAATTACTGACATTTTTTCCAAGTTTAAGTCCTCTGTGATTTACAACTGTTAGTAAGAAGAAATACTGAATAGAGATTAGTCATTCAGTCTTATTTTTCAAAAGAAAGTTTAGGTTATGAGATCCTTTGGGATTACGTGTTTTATTATTTATAGTTACAAATATCTGAGTAAATAAAAATTTCTTCACTACTTGTTGAAATAAGATATGGTAATCCCATCCTTTCATTTACTTATTTACAGCAATTATGTAACAAAATTACGGGCATGTTGCTGGATCTTCAGCCACACCAACTAATAACGATACTTGCTAGCGAAGAGCTTCTTCGTGCTCAAGTGGAGGAAGCGTCTGAAATGATTCAGGCAGCTGGTCTAGGAAACGGTGATGGAGATCGTACTAACGAATCGGCATCCTCGAATCGTGGACAGCCAGCTCAAGCAAAGAGTGGACCGATAGCACGTGCTTCTAGCACACCAAATCTCAATTGTATAAATTGAAATTTTTTATTAATATTTTGTCCATTTTATATTGTTTGATATGAATTTGGTGCTTCGGGAACAACTTTAGCAATTGGATTGGGGAACTTTGTTTGTCCCTTCAACTTTGTATACTTTTATCACATACAACGAAAACAAAATTGAAGATGCGAGTTATGCTACTATTGAGAGTGCATCTACTTAAGTTGGTTAATATGATTGAAACTTGGTACATGGTTATTTTGTATCTTCTGTGTGACATATATTTATATCGTCTGAATTTCAGCTGCCAATGATTCAGGCACAATTAACTTAGATGATGACACGGCGCCACTGTTTTATCGTCCAAGCAGGACTGGCTATTACACACCTATTGCTGGTAAAAACTCGACACATCGTTTAAATGCTTTTCGTAATGTTGGGAGGTGAGTAATTTCAGGGTTTCTGTTTCATATACAATAAATAAAATCAATTTTGGAAAATGCGCTGCGTGGTAATGGATTAAATTCTGATTATTAACTTCATTTCTTTAGATTAACATATGCGTTTATAGAATGATCGGAATTTGTCTAATGCAAATGGAAATATTCCCTTTGCATCTTTGCCGACATGTGCTAAAGTTCATACTTGGACGTCCAATCAACTGGTTTGATCTTGCCTTTTATGATCCTGTCTTGTTCGAATCGATGCGTACGTTGGTATTCAATGAGGGCCCAACCCGACCTGAACAAATCAACAATTTGTACCTAACTTTCGAAGTTGCTGTTCCTGAACAGGAGGTACGATTTGACTCGTCTTATATTTGTTGGTTTGGAAGTGTAGTAAGCATGGAAGGATTTAGAAGAGAAAAGGAAGACGAAGGTGGAGAATAGATTGAGATGTTATACAATGGTGTTCTTATGTACTCCATTGTGAATTTTTACTGTCCCATTAACTTAGTTAAACGATTAGTCAGTGGATAAATTAAATAGTTTGATTAATTGCATCGCGTGTTTCATATGTAAAAATCGTATATGTGTTATCAGTCAATTCGGAAACAAGGAAGAGCCAGTGCATAAACGACGGAAGTGGTGTTTTACTATGTAGGATTGTAATGGAGTATTAAGCGATACATTTTGATTATTATGATAAACCGCTGTGTTTGATAAGATAGTTATTGTTACTAGGTGTTATCTGTTTCCCTATATTCCTGTCTCAAAAATATTAGGCTGTAAATTTAAATTTTTACTAAGATTCCGTCCTCCTCTTGCTGCTCGTAATTTTGTTTCTCACTCTACTTTACAATGTCTAATGGATCGGTTGCGTGGGTATTTTTTCTTGGCATCGTCTGGCCTTTTTCGTACAGTTTTAGAGCACTGCTGTTTCGATGATGCTTAATGTGTATCGTTAAGTTAGGGGATAGAGGAAGGAAGTGGTTGATAATGACACTTGTTTGATGTTATGCTGACATTTGCTGGTGTACTCTCATATTCTTTTCTTGCTTATTAAAAGTAGTTTTTAGCTGAGACTCATCGGTGATCCCGTAATTTGGTGGGGAAAACTTCTCTTTCCGTTGGGATGACTGTAGATTCGAGTCCAACCTGAGTATTCGCTACATAAGCAAAATGATTTCTTCTTTTCCAACAGGGTTATTTTTGCGTATTAAGTTAAAATATCACTGGTTACATCATTTCCTTTTAGAAAAATATGAAGAGCATGTAAAGGCTATCAATCATGAGCTTAGAAGCGCTCAGCGTTTTGTTAAGTTTTTTTCAGTGATAAATAATAGTATGATCAATCACAATATCGTTTAAAAAAAAAACTTTTATTGTTAGGGTGGAGGTACTGTGGAACTGAAACCAGGTGGTGCAAATATTGCAGTAACCCATGAAAATGTTGTGGAATATATATATCTGTTCGTGGAAGCACGAATGCTTGGAAATCATTTGAAATGCCTTGAGGTAAGTCCAACTTCTCAGTTTCGATATCATCTTTTTTCAAATCTCTTGTTTATGGCGAAACAAATAGTAATGATTGTGGATTTTTCCCTGATTCTGTTCTTCAGGCTATGAAACAAGGTGTATATGATGTAATCCCACTTGGTTCGCTGGCAAATATGACTGCCGAGGATTTGCGTTTGTTGCTTTGCGGGACACAAGAGGTGTTTTTTGCTTCGAGAGCAGTAAATTTGTTCCTTATTCTCGATTGATCTTCCGGCCATTTTACCGGATCTATTCGACACTTACTAACAAAATGATAGTTGTTGAGTTCGTTACAATGGCCAAAAGGTTTTTTAAGGATAAGGAAGAATTTGCTGTTTTGAAGTTTTTGGAAATTTTTCTTTTTAATTGAAATTTTCCTATATGTTAAAAAATTTGATAATTATTTTCCATTGATTAAAGCAACTGCTGCACTTATTTATTGGACTGGACTGGTGGCCCCCTGCCTATTTATATTTTTTTTATACCACTGGTTCAGATCTCGATGGCTTTGATGCAGAGCTACACAACGTTCACAGATGAAAGTTCGGCATCACCAGAATTACTTCAAAAATTCAAAGGATGGTTCTGGTCAATATGTAACAAGCTCAACAATCAGGAAAAACAGGTAGAGAATACTAGAAAATTATTAAAGTACTGTTTTCGTTCTTTGCCCATCTTTCCCATTTTTCCTTGCTTCATTAGGTCATCATTTCTTGAAAAGCGCATTTGGAATTTAATTTTTCAGGATTTGATCTTCTTCTGGACCGGTTCACCAACACTTCCACCAAGCGAAGATGGCTTCCAACCGATGCCAACGGTTCTCGTACGCCCTGCGGATGATCTTCATCTACCTACTGCTAACACATGTATTTCTCGGTTCGTTTCATTGTTTTGAGAAAGAAGAGATGGCAGTAGATTGATTTGTCGATGAAGTTCACACAGCTTCTTTTAAAAACACGTTGAGAACTGACGAAAATCGAGCATTTTCCAAAGGAGCAAAATTAGTAAATGATGCCACATGCGATATCTTTTTTTTCTTTTTTCTATTATGTGTTAGTATATTCCTTATCGCTTCCGATTAAAACTTTCAGGTTGTATGTGCCACTCTATCCGAGCAAAAAGGTCCTGAAATCGAAGCTGTTAACAGCTATCAAGAATAAAAACTTTGGTTTTGTGTAAGATAGGCGCAGTTTTTATCGCGCTTCATCTTTTTTTGTTTTAATTAAAAGCCTGTTATAAATTAACACCATCTCATGTATCATGATTTCTTCCAGCTCTTCATTGCTTTATCTTGGATGGACTTTTAACTTAGTCTTATCAACGTTATGAGATTTTTTTACGAGAATCATTTGCTTATATCACCAATGATTAATTTTTAAAAGTGGAGTTCCTCTGTGTTTACTTTGGTATTTTGAAAATCTTGAAGTAACTGTTTAAGTAACCAAGTTTTTTTAACTTCTTTTTTTCCAAAGCATGAGCACCGTTTATAAATTCATATTTCAAAACTCGTAATTGAATTTTTGTCAAAAAGCCGGAAGTAATCAGTATTATGTTGAAATACCATTTTATTTCACTATGTATTTTAAGTGCGATTTTAAAATAACTTTTTGAATGCAGGTGGTGTTAATTGCATAAACTTATGCCTATTGACGGAACTGTGTGAAAATTGCGTTTGTTTTCTTATACTCGTCTCTCGCTTAACTAATTTTTTCCGATTCTTCCGACGGATCAATGTCTTCTTCAATCATTCTGAAAGCCGGAAATACTATGGACTAGTAGAGAACTTAACAGTCAGAGTGATAGTATTAATCAAGAGTATTTAAGGAGAGTAACTTAATGTGAAAAGGAACGATAGGTGGAAATCATCTGTTCTTTACAGGTAAACGTATGCTATGTGTAGATTTAAAATTATAAATGTGTATGAACGAAGTAACCAAGAAGACGGTGCAGTGTGTCGGCAGAAATGATAACTCTTCTATGTAACAATAACTTCATATGGATTAGAAGCATTGGAATATCTCAGAGCATTATCGAAAATCAATAATGAACAGTATAACACTTGGAAAAAAAAAAAGCAAACGATACGAACGAACAAAGCAAAGAACCTGAGCGATATGAGAGTGATGGTCGTGAGGTAAGGAGGTTATAGCAACGGATAAATTTTTTCATATTTTTTTCTTCCTGATTTTGTCATTTTCAAATTTCTAAAGGAAACAAATTTTCTTGAAGAAAGAAAACTAGTAACGTATTCATTATAATACAATAACAGTACAACCATTCAACATTACCAACCTTTCTAATTCTGAATAGTTTTAGAGCAACATTGCCCAAACATTGAAATATTTCAAAGGCTGAAGGTCATGAAATGGATGTAACTAAACGATCGTTATGATTTTTTGTATAAAATTTTTGTATAAACACTTGGGACAATACAATTACTTCATTAACATCAAACGATAAGAAGATGCGATGGATACGTCGGCGATTTCGGTTATCGACGGTACAATTCCCTGAGTTGATGATCAAAGTAACCGTATAACACCACCACGTATTTGGAAAATAATAATAATAATAATAATAATATAGCAATAATAATAATAATAATAGTGATAGAAATAATGATAATGAAATGAGCGGGAATTATAGAAAAGATGGGGAAGTATAGATAAAGAGGAAATCATGAAATTGAAATAAGTTTCATGAGATAGTTGTATAAGAAAAAAAACGCTCTGAGTTCACATCCCAGGATGAAATTTCCGGCAAAATACATCAAATATTTACAATCAAAAAAAAAACATGATGCTTCTGGAAGACTTATGGTCCATGAAATTTCTGAAGTTTTATCATCTTTTTGCCCTGATTATGGTATCTTCGAAAAATAAAAATATATATGGACGATAAATTAGATCCGAAGATTGGATAAAACTGTTATTATCATTATCTTCTTCCTCATTTTATCTAAATTTATAAACACTTCCGAAATATCAGGATAGCTTTCAGATTTATAACAAATATACCACTATTTTCAGAGAAAAAAAAAAGAATAAAAAGGACGAAAGAAGTCAACAACAAAAACATTTCCATACATCCATCATAAAACAAAATCTGAAACCTAAAAACAAAAAAGAAGTTTCAGTTTGCTTATATGAAATAGGATGGAATAAGTACGAAAATGATGATTATTCATGGAATGGAAATTTTTTAAAACACAGCAAAATTTTTCCTTCTTTTGGAAATATCAACGAGGTAGAAAGGAATTATCGGATATTTGGTAAACAAGAAAAAGAAATCCAAAAAAAAAAAAGAAAAAAGAAAAGAAAAAATGAGGACGAACAACAACTAAAACAAAAAAAAAAAATGACATAGATAAAAAATGAAGAGAAAGAATAAGCCAATTGTTTTTTTTTTTTCGAAAAATCATAAATGAAAATATGAATGAAGAAAAATAAACAACAAAATGGATTGATCCCTATATATATGTACAAGATGAAAAATTGATGATAATAATGAAATCCTTTAAAAGGGAGAGAAAAAAAAAAGCCATTATTTTGATAATTTGAGGCAGTAATGTGCCTGAGAAACAGAAAGACAGCCTGAGACATTTTTTTAGCCTGCACTTCAGAACAGTATCAATGCAAATGTAACATGAATATTAATTTCGAGAGAATGAATTGCAGGAAATTTTCATCATTGTATCATACAAATGATAAAATGATATTTTTTGATGGCCATGGAAATGTCATATGTAAATAATTCCATAATATTTTTAACCTTCTTAAATTTTATTTACAGAGAAGGGAAAAAAAATAAATAAATGTCTAAAATGAAACATAGTAATTTTGATTGATTGTTATTTTAGAAAAAAAAAAAAAAAAAAAAAAAAAAAAAAAACACTGCAAAAAAAGGAATGAATGAATTATGCCTTAAAATGGCAGATAATAAGATCAAAAGAAAAAAGAAAATGACATATATCCCTGCTAAGGATTTTTTTTTTTTAAAAAAAAAATAAAAATTTTTATATATATATATATATATAAAAAGTGAGATGCAAACCTGAAATTTTGTTTAAATACAAAAATGAGGAAAATGATAAGGAAGTTATTATGATGAGAAATTATGGAATAAATTCCAAATGAATGGAAATTTTTAATGTTTTGCTTGTAGCAAATGAAGATTGAATGTAAGAAAATCAGAACATGCTTGGCCACAACGATTACATTTGAATGGATTCTCGTATCCATGATATCCCATATGAATATGATATAATGGCTCATCCTGGAATGCCATTTTGCAATGTCCACATGAAAAACGCCACATTTCAAGGATATGTAGCTTACGCTGAAAAAAGATGCATATAACTTTTATCAATTTACTTTATAGTTATATAAAATAATTGTTAACATCTTATATATCTAGTAGAGAGAAGGTTTAAAAAAAAAAAGTAGTTGAAATTCATTTATTTTGAAGATTATCGAAATTAGTTGGAAAACAAACCTCCATTTCTTGCATATGAGCGATACATGCTTGTTGGAAAATATTTAAATTGCTTAAATTAATTAACTCATTATGCATTCCAAGAGGTGGTATTATTTGTGGTTGTGGTGCTAACGGTGTTGTTGATGATAATGAAGATATTGATGGCGCCTCTTGTGAATCTAAAGCTGTACCTATGGAAGTTCCGCTCATTTCATTCATTGGATTCTCCTTCATTCCTGATAACAGTAAATCCTGCAATTGTTGCACTCTTCAAATAGAAATTTCATTTCAGAAAAAAAATGAAGAATTTTTTAAACAATGAAAAGATGACCAAAATGTTAGAAGTTAAGGAAGAATGAAAAGAATAATTTAGATTGTTAAAAGTCTTACTTCATACTTGGAATCATTGATGCTATCACTGGAACCGGGATTTTCTGGTGAATTTTTCTCTTGAAGCCGTGCAGCAATTTGATTTAGCTTCAGACCAGCTTTTCGCTTTTTTGCACCTTTATCGCTTTCCTGTTCCATGCCGGATGAACTTTCATCAATGCTGCTTTTTCCAGAACTTGGTGAACCTTGCGATTCACCTGAAATGAAATGAAGCTTTATATTTGATCACTTTTTGACTACATTTACACCCTCAATTGTCGCTAAGGCAAGTAAATTTGTCTCGGAAAATTGGATTATTTTAAAACAAATTTCATGATATCTCTTCCATTTAGTCTAAATAAATTGAGACACTTCACGTCTGTCGACAAAAATTTTATTATTGTTACAAGACTATTCGAAAGATGATTGCACATTGAACACAGATTCTTCATTAACCATCTGTTAAAACGTTCTGTTTAAAACATTTATTTTTTAGTTATCCTTTGAATCGTACAGTTTTACTCAACAGAAAATATCA
This sequence comes from Dipetalonema caudispina, assembly GCA_013365325.1. NCBI lineage: Eukaryota > Metazoa > Nematoda > Chromadorea > Rhabditida > Onchocercidae > Dipetalonema > Dipetalonema caudispina. The sequence goes on along the minus strand of JABVXV010000064.1, from coordinate 10,750 downwards.
GAATATTAGTTTATTGGAAATTTTCGATGAAAAGTCTCGTATCATCCTTTCATCACCACATAGTACCATTATTAGATTTCTGAAAACAATAAAATACAAGGCGTACCGGAAATATCACTCATAATATGATCTTCTGAATCGGTTATGCTAGGTTTTTCATCAATTTCAGCACCACTGATAAAATCATCCACTTCCACTTTTGACATTTCCATTTCTTCATCCTGTTGTTCCATTTGTTCGTTTAGATTACTACTTGATTCGCTGTAATTAACTCACGTGAAACGTAAACTAAACGAAATTTTAAATGAAATGTTACTAAATCGAATTATGGAATCTTTTCTTTTTTTAAAAAAATAAAACCATATCTTTTCGTCTAAAACAAAAGATGAGATCAACTATACAGAGAGAGAGAAAGAGAGAGAGAGGGAGAGAGAGAGAGAAATAAAAAGGAGAGAAATGAAAAATATGAAGAAGCAAATTCCTTCATATAAGTTAATAAATTCTGAAGGAGTAATTCAATTTAAAGAAAACGATTAGAAATGACAACAAAATATTGAAAATATTTTAAAATGACTCAAAGAAAACGAACAATGATGTTTCACTGGGTACACCAGCTGGTTGTGGCATTCCGAATATATTATATAGTGGAATAAGCGGATTTTCGCCATTTGGACCGATCAAATGGCCCAGCTGATGTCGTAGACTATCGCCCTGATTGATTGCTTGATAATTGCATGCTGGACATTGCAAAGATATGCCAAGCATAGCACCTGGATTTATTCCAGCCATATTTTTCAATCGAAGCAATAATTCCATTTCTTCCATCTGCAAACAGAACATTCTTTTACTTACTGTCTATTCAAATTAATTAATCGTACCATTCCATCTATTTATCCATCATTTCATTTTGCTTTCTTTAGCTGTTGGCTTAATTATGCTTAGAAATTCCGCCCATACTAATCACATTATTTACATTATTCAAAATTTCGTTAGGAATAATAAGAGAAAGATTTGAAATTCAAAAAGGGACTTCAAAAAAAAAAAAAAAATTAAGAGATCATATCTGATCGCATGCTAAAAAAAAATTAATCAATTATATTTGAAATATTTACACATAATATTCCAAAAGTAAATGATAAACAAATAAATACCTGATGCTGTTGACGGAAAAGCAAATGTGAAGCTATATTCAGAGAATTACTGGTAACGACTGGTGTCATACCCAATGCAGCACTTAACTCTTGCGCCATTGTTGACGTTGTTGGAAGTGGTTCGGGTGAGTTACTGTCAACAGACTGTACAGCAAGAGATTCGCTAAGACGTCGCATCGCTGTATCATCACTTTCCGTAACTGCTTGCGTTGAACCTTACCAAATTAATTTTGTATATTATATGTTCCATTATTTGAAATTTGTGTAAATAAAAGAAGAGAAATATCATAAAAAATACTTACCATTGCAAAGATTACTAGGGCTAGCGGTAATATTGGCAGTAATGCTTACAGCGGAATCGGTAATATCAGTAGCTCGATTATGATTATACTTCCTCAGGTGTAATTTTAAGCTATGACAATATTTCGTAGCATAGGTACAATCACGACAACGAAATTGGTAAATATTTGTGTGTGATTTCATGTGTGAATTAAGCATCGATTTGTTGACACAGGAATAAGCGCATTTTTTACAATGGAATGGTTTAGATCCCATATGATTCCGCAGATGATACTCCTGAAATAAACAAATTGTTCATTTCCAGAATAGCTTCCGGTCTAATTTTTATTTTATAAAAAGGATAAAATTGTTTGATTCAGATTGTTTTTTTTTTTTTTTTTTTTTTTTCGGGATGGAAAGATAACGATTTCTTCCTCTCAAGGACCATTTGATCACTGTTATTTATATATTTATGATTTAATTGTATCTATGAAATGATCTACAAGTAATATTTATTCCCAACGGTATATTTTTAATGGGGTTTCGATCATTTGATTTAGATTTGTTATTCAAAAAAAAAAAAACTGAATTAACAAATTAATCTTTATCTCAGCTTTAGTTTACGGGTATTTATGTACTCGAAATACAGTGGAAAAAAAAAGTACGAATAAAAAAGAGAACTGATAGAGGTAATACCAAATGATGCTTGTATTCGGTGACAAAACCACATCGTGTACAGCCAAGTTGCTTCTCGACGGGTATATGAGTTCGGGCGTGGGCCCATTGTTCTTCTTTGGAAGTACTGATATGACTGCATTGCTTGCATTTGTAAGTTTTTGGTTTGCTCGAACACTGCCTTGGCTTATCACCGCTCACCGGACTGATTGATTGATCATCGCTGTTTATTGATTTCATGCTTTCGTGGAATGCTTGTGAACTAAGAAGACCCTGTGAGATCAGTGCCGTTGCTAAATTCGCTGATGACAAATCTGGTAGCACACTTGGATTTTCCGTGAAAGCACGAATTTGATCCAGGGCTGATGGCACCAATCCACTTATAGATTGTGCAGCACCGGAAAGCGATGATGAAATTATATCGCTCGATGGCGGAGTTCCTGAACCGGATGGCAAACTGAGACCACTACCAGAATCACTTGGTGCTGATGTGGCCTGACCACTGCTTGAGTTGGATGAAGAGCTAGCAGCAGCGGCTTGTGCTGCAGCCTGTGCAGCTGCCGCTAGATTAGCTGCTTCTAAGACGGAAGCCATTGAGGTAGAAAGATTGCTACCATCCACAGGTGTTGTTGTAATTCGTGCTGCCGGTGTACTTGATATCGAAGTACTGCTAGTTAACACTTGTTCTACGTCGAGACCCGCAGCGAGTTGCTCCTCGACGGTATGTGAATCACGCATATGCTTCTTCAAACGTCCCTCCGTGCGTGACGTATAGTCACACATCGTGCACTGATGATCACCATGGGTGTTCATATGCGAATTGTAGTGGAATTTGGAGTTGCATGAGAAGCCGCAGATATTACAGACAAGCGGAAGCGCAGTACCAGACTGCTGTGTTTCCGTTGTGTTCACTGGACCTAGGCCGGGAGCACGGCAAAATGTTGACGAACTAGGCGTACTCGAGACTGATTCAGATCGCGGACTTGGTGCCGCAGGTGCCGTTTGCGGTACGAAACGATGGCATGGACTGACACTGTTAGCCATGGAATCCGAAGTTGTTGCTGTTGAGGGTGTTGTAGAAGGGGTTAATTTTTCGTTTAGGATACGTTCTTCAATACGCATTGCTGTAAATCGAGTTTGTTCAAATGGTGTTCCCGTACGTGTTTCGTGTATTTCGGGAGACTCTATGTTATTCACCAGACGTCTAAAAATACTTTCAATAATATTCATCTTGATGTATCCTGGTAATGTTTCCGAAAAATCTATACAAACATCAGAATTTCTGGAAAGAGATTTAAGAAAAAAAAGATTAAAAATAATACGGAAATTTACACTTAAATTTGAATCAAAGAGTACTGTAATACCTGATCTCACTATCATCAACCATTCCGCTTCCGGCATCGTCATCACCTGCTATCGGTTTTTCATCCGCTTCATCTTCACCACTTTCTTTATGCTCAACATCTATTTCCACTTCGCCATCCACTGAAAAATGGAATTATATATCATATGCCTATTTCGTTACATTGGCTATCAACAGTAAGACACGTATACTGATTAAGTACATTTGAAAAAAATAGACGGAAAAACATCCCGGGATCCCAATCAAGCATATTTCTCGAAAGTTTTTGAGGACCCTAAGACTCACTTATACATATCCATTTATTTTCCGAAAAACATTCCGTAGATTATTAAATAACGATTCCAATTTATTCGCAATTATGAAACAAATATCGCTGAGCTTTCGGAAACTTTATTGCGCGGCACGAATAAAAAAAAAAAAAAAAAAAAAAAAGAAAAAAAACAAAACGAACTACAGAACATTTGTCTGTGATTTTTATTAATTTAAATGAAATTTAAAGTCTCGTTTAATGGCTAAGGGCTATGGTTCGGTGATTCAGCGTTGCATATTCGCTACCATGTACCCCATTTTTACGAATCGTCAATCCATTCTGTTGGTCGAGTTAACTATATATTTAATTGAAAAACTCAAATTCACCGAAATCTAAAATAGACTTCATTTTTGGTTGTTCATCGACATTATCCGTTTTTTCAACAAATTCATCATTATCCACATGAATCACCGCACCCACAGTTGCATATGTCGAGATACCGATAATTTCACTGCTATTTCCGGTTGTTAATAACGGTTGCCTTTCTCTTCCTCCTTCTTCGTCAGCTACCTTGCTAACAGGATAGGACTCATCTATCTTATCAGTTTTACTATAATCATCCGTCATTTCAACATCATTGATGACAAGTTTTGATTCCGTAGCATCACCATCTTCGTTATGATAATCCCTTTCCGCAGATGTGACATGATTCCGCGACAATGATGTCACAAACGAAGAAGCTGACGATGATGGCGATGATGCTGCGAAACCTGATGTATCATCACAATCTCGAGTTAGTGTTGCTGTTGCAGTATTGGCACGATCTTGTTGTGTTTCCGCATTTTGATCCAATAAGTACTGCTGACGTCGTGGTTGCCGGAAAGCACTGGAACCATCTTCAGCATGTACCACAGGATGAGGTGATGGAAGACTATGATGTTGCGGTACTGCAGTAGTTTTGGAATCTGACAATGACTGCTGTTCACTTTGACTCTTCAATCGTAAATCACCATTCTGTACAAGCTGCTGATAATCGGAATCCAGAAATGCAATTTGCTGCAATTGCTGCTGCTGGACATCCTGTTGAAAAACTGTGATTTGTTGTTCTGGATGTGTTTCAGGTATGAGATCTGCAGTAGTCGAATGATTGGTTAAAATTATGGAAGGTTGATTTTGGTTTGTCTTATTGGCCAGCTGTTGTTGTTGCTGTTGCTGCTGCTGTAATGCAGCCGTCGCAGCGCAACTTTGTTGCAGCCAAAGTTGCGCTGCAACGGCTGCATTAGCTGTACCATTAGCGGATACCTTACTGCTATTTAGCTGTTGTTGCAATTTTTGGAGAAGTTGCTGTTTCCTGGTTTCCAGCAATTTGGCTTCTTCTGCAGCTGCAGCAGCTATGTAAATTTGTTCAGGTGTTACTACATGTGGCACGGGACCGCTGCTAATAGTTGAACTGAGATGAGCTAGCAATTTCTGCGTGTTGTCACTCTGATGCTGTTGTTGTTGCAACGGATCCTGTACTCCTGGAGGATCTCCTCCATCTGAACTTAATAGATCAGAAGACTTCGATGATATCAATCGAGTGGGTAGCAGTGAACTACCACTTGATGGTTGCTGTTGTTGTTGTTGTTGTTGTTGGACGAAACTGTCATAAGGCGTGATGGACGACAGACTTACGCCAGCCGTTCCGGTAGCGTTCTTATCGTGCTGCATTGGACGAAAGCCACGTATATTATCGGTATAGTTCTGGAAAGGAATTTCGTTAAACAAAAAGACAATGTGTCAAGTTGGTTTCTTGAGTGTTGAAGGCAAAAGATAATAATTGATTTTCAACTTGGAATAATCTCTCCTCATAAAAAGATGCATAGAAAATCCAAAAAGAAAAAAAAAACCATCCATTAATTAAAGATCGAATAATATCAGTTGTAAATGGTTTAAATCATTGAATACATTAATCGGCAACAATAGCAAATTTATAAATTAATTGGAAAATTATGCCATACTTGAAAAATAAGACAAATAACGCTTAGATAAACGTGAAGAAAATAGAAAAACCGAATTCGGTAAAGGAAAAGCTTCTTTTCTTTTCTTTTGTCACAATTATCTTTTTGCCTTCACGCACTGATTCAGTTGAATCAAGTCTCAAGCAATGAATTCCTGATGAATATTTAAAAAAAACCGAAAATAAAAAAAAAAGAAAAAGAAACAAGTTAATAAAGGAATATTATATATATATATTCAATTATGTAAGCATAATTTCTCTAAAAGTATTTTAATTTTTTTCTTGTAGCTCTTTTGAGCTTATTTTTTTCAACTTCAAACTAAAACTTTGATTTTATATTTCTTCGCAATTTATAAAATTTTTCTTTCTTCACATATATATTTCATTAGTGAATAATGTATGATGCGAATTTTATTATTTGTTGCTTATGGAATTTTATTGGCTAATATACGAATAACTTAGCTATGAGCATATTTAGCCATTTTGGACATTAATCAAATTTCATGGGATAACTAAGTGAATTTCATGGAATAACTTAATGGTTAATATGATACAAGATAATTAAATTCATATCCAGAATTCACTAATGCCATAAATAGAAATGTATGATTTGAAATAACCAGATGATACTTCTCGATGATGTTTGAATATTGCACAATGAAAATATAGATATTGTTGTCTAATTTGAAAAGTTCTTCAACGGATATCTTACAGTTTCATTCTGTTGCATATATTGTTATATTGGCAATATTCAGCAAGGCAATTATAAAAAGGAGAATAAGGATGTAAATAATTTCACACTCCTTATCAATCATTATCACCAGTTCAGAGTTATAGTCTGATCAAAGGATCAATCATTCGGCTGCCAAGAAAAATAAACAGATTGGAAACGGATACCTTGTTGAAAACGTTGCTCCTTTGCAGTGACCATCCGTCCGGTTCTTCTTCAACTAATTCTTCATAATTCATTCAATTACGATGGTACTTGTTCTTCTGGATTGCTTTTTTCGTGAAATTTCAATTTTTTTCTTCTAAATTTCCTCACTACTTTGCTTACCACTGCTGTTATACAGGGTAATTTTCAGGATGTTACCAGGAGAACCGGTGAAAACGTATCACCCGCATAGTTTGGCTACCATCCAACACCTATAAATATTAATTTAGGTAAAATATGCCCCATAATATACCATCATTTTTACATTTTAGATTAACCATAATGACGAACTGAGGTAAAAAAAAAAAAGGTACAACAAGTTTGATACGATGCGATCTAATAGGAAGCTTAGGGAAATTAATTGTATCAAGTCCAATGATAAGTGAAGAGATAATTATAAGACGCATTTTTCCGAAGTGCATAGTCATCTGAATATTAAATATTCGAGAATTTTTCAACAAATAAAAATGAAATTATGAGGTAATTTTACTAAAATGATTTCAAACATATTTTTGCTACCAAAATAACATATTTTTGGGGATCCATTTCATTATCATAGAAATTAAAAGTTAAAAAGTGATATAAAATCGACTATATCGAAAAAAAACAAAAAAAAAAAAAAGAAAAAAATCTCGTAATTTTATGATTATCGTAAGCAATATCATAAATGGAATGATTGATTCAATCTAACGTAGTTAGTTTAAGATTGTATCAATTAAGTAAGTAAAATAGAAGAAAGAAGAAATATGTTTATTCTCTCTTCCAATTAGTAGTAGTTGATTAATCATTAATGTTTCTTCCTCTTCCTTTCCAGCATTTCTTGTTTGTTGATTGTTTGAAAAAGTGAAATTATCCCATCATTAAATATCAAATTAGAAAGGATGTATCCATTTCTAGTATCATCTTCTATATCTATGTTTGTTTATTTATTTGCATACCTATACACATCAATGTTGTTTACGGAAAAGCATCAGTTCGATATTATTTTGTTAGTTTTCCGGTTGTTGTCCACACATACACACACACACACATATACACACACATACACACATACATACACACACACACACACACATACATCCATCAATCACAAATTGTTGCTGTGGACGTTGCAGGCATTTTGTGTGCAATGAGCTGTCCCCAATGATTGCTATTTTTACATCAGTAATAGTACTACTACTACTACTACTACTACTATTACTACTACTACTACCAGTAGTACTATGTCATTGTTATTATTATTATTATTATATATTGAATACTCTTTTCCTCTCTTCTATGCTTTCCCTCCTTCTCTCTCTCTCTCTCTCTCTTTCTCTTTCCATTTCAGAAAATTAGAACGAAATTGGAAAACGAAAAATAAAGAAACTAAGAAGTGAAAGAAAAATGGTCTCCGTACTCATACACAAACATGTGGAATTATATTATTTATGTATAAGAGTAGTAGGGGCGATCCGCCTAAGGCATTTTCACAAGCTATCACTACTACTACTACTACTATTACTACTACTACTACTACAACTACTACTACTATTACTATTACTACTGTTATCACTATACTATTATTATTATTATTACTATTATAATTATTACTATCATTATCATTACCATTATTATTATTACTATTATCATTATTATCATTATTACTACTAATACTTATTATTAATATTACTACTACAACCGGTAGCTTCTTGTTCTCCATTTATCATTCCTTCCCGATCCTTGTTTTCTCTCAATTTTCTCCCGTGATTATAATAGGAATTCGGCCATTCCGTATATTTTCCAAATAAAATGTACACGGATGAATTGCTGATTTTATTTGATGGAAGAAAACTGGAAATCCGTAAACAAGAACAACTTAGTTATTGGAGAAAGAGAAGAGAAGAGAATGACGATATTGCCAAAGAAAAAATAAGAATTTATATTTAGGTTAACAAATTATTGCGGGTTGATGTAAAAGGGAAATTCAAAATTCATTGAAATTTATGATTTATTTCTAAATTATTAACTGATGAAAAAAAAAAGATGCTCTTTCTTATAATTTTGTTAGAAAATTTTAATGAAATGATAATTCAATAGAGTTGAAATAAATAGAAAGTTTCGAAAAAAGACCATTATCCATATTTCTTTTCCAAATCTGTATATCATTTATTTCCGGAAAGCTGGAAATTTTTCATCTATTTAGTGGCTAATTAAATCCAATGTACTAAGCCGAAAGAAGGAAGCAATCCAAGACTGTATCATGCACTAAAACAATTAATCCTGCAACGGTACCGGATATTGATCAGTAGGGAAACTGGAATTATACTAGAAGTTCAGGAAAAAAAAAAGATTTCGAGAGAGTCAAGGCACTTTCTTTTCTGTTCGAAAAGACTAATTTCAGTGTAGTTTACTGATAGGGGCATGGATATATGATTAATCTGCTGGATTAGCATTACGATTATCAAAGCATTGTAATCCAATCTACTCATTAATTAAAGTAACAGCAATTAATATGCATATTATAAAATTTATTTAAGCTAAAAATTTTGCGAAATTTTATGAATTTCTAAAATTGAATTAATAACCGTGGCACTAATGATGACAGAATGAATTAGATTCTTTGTGATAATTTATTTAAATGTTGAAAATCTCTGAATTGATCCAACTACCCGGAAGTTTTCCATTTCTCACTTCGGCATAACAATATTATAAAATAATTCCTACAAATGGACAAGAGAATGATCATTAATAACACGAGAGGAGAAAAACTGGTTGGAAATGAAGAGATGAGCAAAAATACAACCTGAACGATGTTGAAGCATAATTTTACCCATAAAAACAATTTTATATAAGAGTAAATCTTTCATTTTTCCTGTTCTTTCATCAACCTATTTCATCGGCCTTTTTTTCTTTGCCTACCTTTTCATCTCTTTTCAATCCCCGCTTTTTCCCGCTTATGCTATTTCACCACTTGGAACTTTCCCTTTTCTTTCCTACTACTACTACTAGCATTTTAATTATCGAAGGAGAGGAAAAAGTTCAAAATATCAGCTTAAATGAAAACAACAATTTGTAAACTACGGAAATAATCTGTTGTGATGACCGGTTATATTGGAAAATTTTATGCATAATGCCAACAGCTGAAGAAAAATGCTGCTGGCAGGCTGGTTTTAATCGGATGCAGCAGATAGATAGAAAGGATAGTAGTAGTAGATCGACGAGAAAGGGGAAAAAAGATGGAGAGATAGGAAGATGAGGAGGGATGAAAGAACAAAATTAGGATGTTGACTGGATAGATGGATAGATGGACTGAATGAATGAATGAATGAATGAATGGAAATGATGGATAGATGAATAGATGGCTCATTTAGCTAGTTGGTTTACTGGCTGGCTGCATCATTTGCTAAAGTACCCAACGATGAATTATTTTGCTTTTTCGAAAGAATGATCATTTCTCGGTTGGAACTTTTCATCTCAACTCCTTTTTCTTCTCCTTTTCTTCCCTTACACAATAATATATCTTAATACATCGTCATCTTAACATTATTTTTACATTTTATCGTTGTTAACAAATTTCACAGCTAATAGCAGACAGACAAACATAAATATAAATATAAATATATATATATATATATTTATATTTATATATATATATATGTGTGTGTGTCTGTGTCTGTGTACCTGTGTGTGTGTGTGTGTGTGTGTGTGTGTGTGTCTATATAAACGGACGGACAGATGGACGGACAAATAAACATGCCAAGTGATATAGCAATGAAGAATAATGTATTTTTTCACTGATTTATACTATTTCTAAAGCAAAGGGATGAATAAATTTTCCCTTTCTTTCAACTAATTGCAACTATGCCTTTTCATTTTAAACCTATCAATATTATTACCATTATCATTATCATTACCATTACCATCATTATTATCATTATCATCATTATTACTATTATTATTATCATTATTATTATTATTATTATTTATTATTATCACTACTATTATTATTATTATTATTATTATTATTATTATTATTATTATTATTATTACTATTATTATTATTATTATTATTATTATTATTATTATTATTATTATTATTATTATTATTATTATTATT